>JAYMTP010006080.1:0-12506 GCA_036897365.1 Geranium brycei | reverse complement strand
AAAAATATTACTTTATTTCTTGTGTGCAAAATGTCTGCATGTTAAAAAAGATGGACAAAAACTCCATTGTAATTAAGAAACAAGTTTTAAATTGTTTATATAAAATTGGAAAATAAATATTTTTAATTCTACATTTATCTTTCAAATAAAATTTGTATAAATATTTTTTTAATTAAATAGTATGATAAGTTAAAATTGTATTTTAAAATTTTGGATATTTCTTTTATTAGAAACTAATTTAAAAATAAAATTTGCATATTTTAAGGAATTAATTAAACAAAGTATATTTTAAATTTTTAGTCAAAGCAAACAATTTTAGAAATTAATCAGACCTGTTTGTCCGACCAATTGGTAAAATACTTGAACTTGGGAATGATTGAGTTTGATTATGGCTATAATATTTACATATCTCATCTCTTATGGGCCCCTTCTACTTAATTTAATCAGAAATTTTGTCATTTTTTAAAATTACATGCATTTCACGTGAAAAGAAAAAGTTTCATATTTTTTTTCATTAACTAAATAATTAAACACCCTATTGCATAAGTGGGATATTTTTGCCATATTTCCAAATATTTTATCAACACATATGTTTGTAGACCTTGAACAAAAGTAGAAGATACAATAACAAAGAGAAACAGAACCTTATAGTTGAATGCATTTTGTAAGCAAACAGATTAAACAAATAAAATCAGAACTATATAAAACTTCTTCAGA
The DNA here is from genome assembly GCA_036897365.1 of Geranium brycei. NCBI lineage: Eukaryota > Viridiplantae > Streptophyta > Magnoliopsida > Geraniales > Geraniaceae > Geranium > Geranium brycei. Next base: position 11,789 of record JAYMTP010006080.1, on the reverse strand, counting down.
ACATATATAGAGAACCACCCTCAATTTTAGAGTTCTCTTGAAAAAGAATGGAACTAGAACACCATGCACCAAGTTTGAGGAGCAATTCAGATGCAGAGTCCTCAGCTAAGCTACAGTGGGCTGCAATTGAGAGGTTACCCACACTTGAAAGGATCAGAACATCACTGTTTGGTCTTAACAATGAAGATGGTGTGGGAAGGAGAGTTGTTGATGTCACTCAGCTTGGAGCTCTTGAGAGGCATGTCTTCATTGAGAAGCTCCTTACCAAAATGGAGCAAGACAATCATGTCCTCCTTCACAAACTGAAAAAAAGAATTGACAGGTAAATAATTGTTTCAGTCATGCACAAAGAAATTTTGATTCGTCTTATTGGTTCTCGATTAATCCCTTATTAATACTAGTCCACATGGCCCTGTATATCTGCATGAGTACTAACACCCAGTACTTTGTAGAACACAGTGTTAGGATTCTACATGTGAGTCCAAATCTCTCGTTGAAAGATTATTAATTATAGAGTATAACGAAATTTTATATACACATTTGACCCAAGACCTAATAAGCTAGCTTTTTAGTTAAAGATTGGGTTTTAGCGTGTATATATATATAGAGTATTTTTGTTGTTGTGTGTTTCTCCTTGATAACCCAATTCTCCTTAACACATGTACACAATGAGTGAGTTTCTTAACAAGAAACTAACGACTTGAAAATGTTCCAGTGCATTTTGATGGGTATATGTTAGACTATGTAACTATTACTGTAAATTCGCTCGAGACTAATAAGAAAATAATCAAAAAAAAGTTGAGAACTTTTAGAACATTAATTTTGAATGCAATGGACAATTAGCGGGTGTATTGATTGCCCGTTCCTCTTTTGGAAATGACCAATTAGAGTTACAACAAAAATATAATACTCAATTGTCTCAATTTAACACACGCAGTGGATGTTAGGTAAATCCACATCGACAAAAAGTGGATTATATAAAATCACTTAACAAAACATCTCGAAACTTCCACTTTTTCTTTGAATCATCAAGCTATTTAATATTCATTTCAAAGTAGGTAGGACAATCCCCGCACTCATAGATCAAGAGTTTACAAGACCTCACAAAATTGTGCTTGGACCTGAGTTTAAGAAGCGAATTTTTATTTATGCCCTAAACCACCGGGCTAACTCATTGAACATGTATGACCCTTAAGAAAGAGCAGAGATAAATTAAAAATTAATAATGCTAGTTAGAGATTTTTTAAACACTAACATGGAAATTAACTAACACTGGCCTTTAGAGTGGGTCTGAAAATGCCAACTGTGGAGGTGAGGTTCCAGAATTTGTGTATAGAAGCAGACTCTGAAGTAGTTCATGGAAGGTCCCTACCAACCCTCTGGAACTCCATTAAACACACATTCTCTGTAAGTATATATATCCCTAATAATTAAGCTCTGTTTAAATTTGAAGAAATAATCACCATAAATATTTTTTCTTTAACAGGTTATGAGAAATATCAGTGGGTGCAAGTCTCCAGCAACCAAGATCAAGATTCTCAAAAATGTCAGTGGTGTGATCAAGCCCTCAAGGTTGGTACATACTGAAGCTTAGTCTTCTATATATATTTCCACGGCTTTGTACATAAATGAGTTTTAGCACAGACTTAAGCAATAGCTTGAACTTTGAAGTACTAACATGTTTTTTTTTTTTTTGCAGAATGGCACTGTTGCTTGGTCCTCCAGGCTGTGGGAAAACAACTTTGTTACAGGCACTTGCAGGAAAATCAGACCCGTCACTTCAGGTTTTTTTTATTAATAGTATATACGTGAAAATTTATTAGTAGTATATAGGTGAAAATAAGTCTTAACTCAAATCGATAAGTGAGTTAGACTTTAACATAATATCAGACCTTAATAATAATAAATTTGCGGTTCATGGCCAAAAAGGTCATTTATGTTATACCACCTTTAGTGTGAGTTCCAGTGTTGAATTTAGGAATAATTGCAAAACAATGTCATGTTTTTTGTTGATGACAAAAATGTGACATGTTGTTTACATTTTTTTGCAAAAAGTGTATGTTTAATAATTAATTTTCTTTATAAAAAAAGCATTTTAATTTTTTTTCCTTATTTTTATCTTCTAACTAAAATTTGTAATATTAATTTTTTAAGTTAAAAATTATTTTTTTAAATGATGTTATAAGTCTTAATTTTACGGGTAATTTCGTAATTTTTTTATAAAAAAACACATTTTGCAAAAATATGTAAACAACATGACAATCTTTTGCAAAAGTATCAAACATCAAGACATTTTTTTGTAATTATCCCTTGATTTTAACCATCTTTACACCTGTGATTTTAAAATTTCACATCCAAAAGATATAGAAGCATATAAAAGCATGATGAGATGTCACTTCAAGTTTTCTATACATGTGCTTTAAACATAAAAACAACATGAACCATCCAATTATGATCGATAATGGACATTGCATGAAAGTCTTAAAGTCTGGCCCACTTAAGAACTCTAATAAATAATTAATGGGTCGGACTTTGATATAGTATCAGATTTGTTGTCCGTAGAATCACATCTCATGAATAAATTATTCATCTAATCATCTTGTAGAATCACATCTCATAAATAAATTATTCATCTAATCATCTTGAGGTCACCGCCTATCAATTTGAATTTTTTTTATAAAAAAATCCGGGTTTTAACATTGTAGAGGTGAACTTCAGGTAATGGGAGAAATCTCCTGCAACGGGTACAAGGTTGAAGAGTTTGTTCCTCAGAAAACATCAGCATATGTAAGCCAAAATGACATGCACATTTCTGAAATGACCGTGAGGGAGACACTTGACTTCTCTGCACGTTGTCAAGGCATTGGAACCAGAGCTGGTAATGAAGTAGCAATTTATTCTTCTCTGCATGTATAATATATATCCTTACTAATATATATATATAATATTATGTTATGTTGCTGAAGATATTATGGTGGAAGTAAGTAAAAGGGAGAAGCAAGAAGGAATCATCCCTGAACCAGACATAGACACTTACATGAAGGTAAACATTTTCACACTCCAAGAAAGACCTCATGAATTAGGGGTGGCATGGAACCGGACCGGACCGGACCAGCAAAGACCAGACCAGACCGGACCATTCGTGTTTCTAATTATTAGAACCATACCCATAACCACATGTGAGGATATATTGTCCGATTCCGACCGAGGTTCTTCTCGGTTTTTAATTTAGATTTGATTTACAGGTTGAATTACTCGAATCTGAGCCTGATTTTTGCCAAAACCTTCATATTTGCAATTATACAAAAATATACTAGCAAAAATTGAGTTATAACTCAATCAAAATATAAATTGTGGTGGCGGGTTAAACTACAACCTAAAAATATTCGATATATAAATTGCACAAATCGGCCCGGTTCTTACCGGTTAATCAGTGATTCTGATTTTTAAAAACCAAATTCAAACAGAAATTAAATGGTTTACTCAAATTCAGAACTATAACCAAACTACTAATCATGGTTGCCAATTTTTTGGTTCCCATTTTAGGACCAGTTTTTGGTCCAAAATGCCCGCCCATATTATAAATGGAAGCTTAAATTTGTTATTTAAATTGACATCTAGATTCACATCTTTTCACTACGAGATCGTTGACAAATCCAACTTAATTAGATATCTCAAAAATTTTTAAAATTGGAATATATGTCGAGTCGAGCTTCATAATATCACAAGGAAAGACTCGATTTTGATACGACGAAGAATCATAAAACAAGGCTATATATATTGGGTCGAGCTCCAGAAATCCATTTTCTATCACATTTCATAGTTGTGGTGAAATGGTCTCTGAGTAATTTACAACCTATGGTGATAGGCAGTTTCAGTTGAAGGACTCAAAAGAACTCTCCAAACAGACTACATATTGAAGGTATATAAATTTGCTATACCTAAGGCTCTTCTCAATGCCACCAGCTTATGAAAGTGAACACCTCTGCTACAATATTGTTTGACTCTTTAGATTCTTGGTCTGGACACTTGTGCTGACACAATTGTGGGAGATGCAATGACAAGAGGAATTTCAGGTGGTCAAAAGAAAAGGCTCACAACAGGTAATTATTTCCATTTCTGAAGAATCTTTTCTAGTTTTGGAAACTTTCAAACTTAGGACATTGTTAGAAGGTACGGTTGACCTAAAAGCTCAAATTAATAAGGGGAGACCTATTGTTATTTAAGTTCACATGTCCTTTAGATTTCATATTCTATCACCCTCTCAATCCAACCAATACCATATTAGAAATCAAACCCAATAAATAGCTCAAACTGATAGGTAAAGGTAAGACTATTATTTAATCTTGTAAGCGGATCCACATTCCTTAGATGTGATATTGTAATAGACATAAACGGACCGACTGAAACATGGGTTTGTGAAGGCTCGACTTAAAAAAATAGTATTCAGTTTGAGGTCGAGCTCAGCTCGGAATCAAGCGAGCTTATATAATTAAAGCTCGAGTTTGGATAAAAAATCAACCTCAATTTCGATTCATTTCGGTTTGATAATTCATTTAGCTTTCATTGTATATTAATATATTAATTAATCAAATATTAAATGAGTTTTGATATCGAGTTTGAGCTGAGCTCGAATTTGATTCAAGCTCGATTATATACAACAATCGAATAAGCAGAGTATTTAACAAATTAAACTCGAGTGAATCGTTAAAGCTCAACTCATTCACACATCTATTGGAAATGATAATGTACCTGCAGGTGAAATGATGATAGGCCCAACAAAAGCTCTGTTCATGGATGAGATATCAAATGGGTTGGACAGCTCCACCACCTTTCAGATTGTCACTTGCTTGCAGCAACTGTCACACATATCAGAGTCCACCATTTTGGTCTCTCTTCTCCAACCATCACCTGAGACCTTTGATCTCTTTGATGATGTCATATTGATGGCACAAGGGAAGATTGTGTACCATGGCCCTAGGGACGATGTTGTCGACTTCTTTGAGCATTGTGGCTTCAGGTGCCCTCCAAGAAAAGGCATTGCTGATTTCCTGCAAGAAGTAAGTCAAAAACATACATAGCACTAAATCCTCTTTTTGGGAGTTTTTTAAAAAATAATGTACGTTGCAAAGAGAGTTTCGGGGTAATTACACATAAATACATCTAACTATACGTTATTCATACATAGGTATCCCCAATTATAAAACCTGATTTTACATTCACTCAAATTACATTTTGTCTCACTTCGCTCTAACAGGTTAAATCTCACAAAATTTTGATGTAAAAAGACCAAAATACCCTCAATAGTTTTAATTTAAAATAAGATTGATCTGATCGGTTCAATTTTGCTTTGACCGGTTCAAATTTCAAACTTATGTACTTATTTTTATTTAATAAATAATCATTAATAATTACTATTAAATTACAAAAAATTAAGTTTTATGTGAAACTTAATATATTATTAATAAACATAATTATTATTATTAATAAAATATAATAACAATTATTAAAAAATTATATAAAAAAGAAAAAGCAATTTTTATCTTCTCCTTCGTTCAAGGTGTGGTTCAAAATTTTTTTTAAATACAATGTTTTAATTAATTTTTATTAATTTAATTAATGATTTTTTATGAAATAAAAATAAATAAGTTTTATATTTGAACTAGTCAGACTAAACTGATTTCAAATCAAAACTATCGAGAGTATTTTGGTATTTTTACTTCAAAATTCTATTAGATTTAACTCCATTAGAGCTAAGTGAGACAAAATATAATTTGGGTGATTGTAAAATCAGGTTTTATAATTGGGGATACCTATGTAAGAATAACGTATAGTTGAGTGTACTTGTGTGTAATTACCCCGAGAATTAATAAGGCCTGGTTATTAGAGATTTTTAAAACGCTGCTTTTGCAAGGAGTTACTTCACGTTTATTACAAGAATTCACCGGGAACGTACTTGTATTTTTTTTTCCAGTATCACCGACTTGTCCGATCAATCTTTCAATCTGATCTATTTTTCTATCAGCCCCCATAAAGCCCTCTCCGCCCAACTAGTGCCTGTAGCGTTTTTTTAAAACACTGGTTTTTACATGGTTAATGACACTACTAAAACTGAATTGAAAAGACAAAAATATCCTTCAAGTGACCATGTATTCAATATATATGTGCAGGTAGTATCAGAGAAGGACCAAGGACAGTACTGGTACCATGAAGAGCAGCCTCATGAATATGTATCTGTGGACAAGTTTGTGAAAGCATTTCATGAATCCCATGTAGGACATGAGCTGGATCAACAACTGTCCCAACCTTTCATCAAATCTGAGAGCCACAAAAATGCTTTAATTACAACTAATGTTTACTCAATGAGGAAATGGGAGCTGTTCAAGGCATGCATGAGCAGAGAATGGCTCCTCATGAAACGCAACTCCTTTGTTCATGTATTCAAATCTGCACAGGTAAATTGGTAATGATGCATCACCCTATAAAATTTCATTAAATATGTAGACACTTGCAAAAATTGATAAAATCATGTCCTAAACCTATTTTTTCTTACCGTTAAAATAAACTAAAAGACAAAAATACCCTTAAACATACACGTAAACATGGCTGTTCACGGTTTGATTTGAACCGAACTGGTTAATTCAGTTTTAAGAAAATAAAAGTTAAAACCGAATCGATGGAATTTGGTTCGGTTTTTTTATGAACCAAATTTCTTGAAATACTCATATTTTGGACCGTTTTGATTTGCCGGTTTTTTATTATATTGTTTTGAATCAATTTTCATGAAATTATCACATTTTTTTCGGTCTTGACTTATTATTTGACTTATTTATTGTTGGATCAATATTTTTAGGCCCAATTAATAAAGATCGATGACTTAAAACGAACTATGTATCCAATTTGATTGGTTTTCAATTCGGTTCCATTTTTTGTCATCTCCTATTTTATAAACAAAATCAAACCGATAGAGTTCGGTTTGATTTTAAACCGAATCAAGACGGTTCTATTCAGTTCGGTGTTTTTTTGGATCCAGTCGGTTCAATTTGGTCGGCATGGTTATTTTTGGGCAGCCCTGCATGTAAAAATTTCTAATTTGATTAAAATAATTACATTCATCATCAAAACAAAATTATATGTAAGAAATCATTTTAATTATTTTGTTAGTCCAATTACATGACACATTCTCCTCTGTTTTAACACAGTCAATCTTTCCAATTATCCTAAATATTTACCATGTAATTAACAGTACAAAAAATCAACAAAACATTGATGATTATTCCTTAATATTGTTGTTGTGCAGCTTATGGTGGTAGCTATAGTGACAATGACAATATTCATTAGGACAAACATGAAAACAGACATTATTCATGCAAACTACTACATGGGTTCTTTGTTCTACTCTCTCCTCAGACTTGTGACAAATGGAATAGCAGAGTTGTCTCTTACAGTTTCGAGACTATCAGTCTTTTACAAGCAAAGAGATCTCCATTTTTACCCTCCATGGAGCTATGCCATTCCATCAGTCATTTTGAAGATCCCATTTTCACTTCTTGATGCTTTTCTTTGGACAGCTCTTACCTATTATGTCATTGGTTATAGTCCTGAACCGGAAAGGTATGTCCTCTCCAAGGCAAAACAACTTTTCTATTGTTATTTCTTTTTGATAGGAGTGTCCAAAAGTACCAAATTGATCAGATCGAGCCAACTCGAAAAATTGAACTGAATAGAATCGAACTGGTTCGGTTGTAAATAAAATAGAATTTGTATTGTTTTGGTTTCGGTTTATAGAAATAGATCAGGTGAAAACTGAATTACACCGAAAATCAGTTATTGAAACATGTGACTCATTTTAAGTCATTCTTATAATAATTAGGCCTAAAAGTATTCGTTAAGACTCAAGCCCTCATCGAACAAATCATGAAGAATACCTAATCATCTTTTTATTGTTTGTTGGTTATTACTTTCAATACAAGTATTTTTGTTGATAAAAAAGTATTTGACTGATAAAAAGTAAGTCTGAAAGATCGAACCAAAAATCGATGAGTTTAAAATCGGACTGAATTTTAGTGGTTCGATTCTAGGTTCGATTACCTAGAACCGAATTAATCAGTTTAGGGGTGTTTTAAAAGATGGTTGGTGCTAGTCGAACCTATAAGTCTTATGATAACTAGAATCGGAGATTAATCAAATTTATATTTCTCCACTTTAAAAAAATCATTATATATAAACTATACTATACGAAAACTATAATTTTGTAAAATATTTGTCACGTCCTTAAAATTAACAAAAAAATACGAGTAAAAGTGTTAATCAGTATAAATTATTTTAGTTTTTGTAATTTGTATTCTTTTTAAAATGAAATTTTATAAAAAATCACCACACCCACTTACATCCGTTCCACCAATTTACACCGCTCAATTATATGAAATTTGGTCAGTATTCTAAAAATCTCTACTTAGGCTAATCTTTAGAACACCGACCCACTAGTCACTCAACCGATTTAAAACGCCGATCATAGAAATCGGACTGTGTCCTAAAATCCTAGTCTAGAGCCCAATTTTTAGAACACTGGTTTAAAGTATTCGAATCCTCTCTCTAATAAGACCCATATTTATTGGTAATTATTTATTTCAGGTTTTTGTATCAGTTGCTTGTATTTTTCCTTGTGCACCTAGTGTCACAATCACTCTTCAGGATGATTGCTTCCTTGGTTAGGAGTCCACCTCTTGCATCAGCTTCTGCTCTCTACATTTTACTAGTTATGTTTCTATTTGGTGGATTCATCATTCCTCAGTGTAAGGCCATTCTTCACTTCACATACAAATTTAAGAAACATGAACTATGCTTCATTTGTTAAAGGGAAAATTACAAATAGTCTCTTTATAATTATGTTTTTTCACAAACTCTGTATTCACTCCATTCATTGTATTATTGTAAAAATTCTCTCTTACTCATGTTTATTTTTGCACTGTCTATACAAATTCGTGAAAATTAATTGAAGTGTCACCTAAGTGTCAACTCAAACGTACTTAGGGGTGGGTACTTTGGCAACAGAACCATGGACCGAATCTGAACCGAACTAGAACTGGGGAGTCCGGTCCGGTCCGATTCTTGACCGGTTCGGTCTGATTCCGGACCCATGCCTACTCCTAAACGTGCTAACTCAAGCATTCAACACTTAAGTGACAATTCCGTTAATTTTCACGGACTTGCATAGACGGTATAAATTTGAACACGAGAAAGGGAGAGTTTTTACAAAATTACAGTGAAGCAAGAGTTTGTGCAAAAAAAACAATTATAGAGAGACTTTTTCAAATTTTCCAAATGTTAAACAAGCTCTCTTTTCTTGCTACTGTAGCTTCTATGCCTGCATGGTTGCAATGGGGTTTCTGGCTTTCTCCACTGACTTATGCAGAAATAGCTCTTTCATTGAATGAGTTTCTTGCTCCAAGGTGGCAAAAGGTGAAAGAAACATTAATTTGTTACTAAATGGGCTAATCAATTTCGGAGTTCTAAAAAACGCTAGGCTTTAGCTGGGTGAAAAGTGTCTTTTGGAGACTAATTGAAAAATAAACTATATTGAATGACTAAAATCAAGAATTATAGAGAATTATTTAGGGGATTAGTCAGAGATTAATGAGGATTAATAGGACAAATATGAGTTTTTTAGAACAGCTAATTTATGGTGCTATATGGGAACAATTTCAAAAATTAGCAGTGTGGTATTTCATTTTTGCAAAATTTTTTTTAAAAATACTGAAATCTTAAGAAAATCAATGTTTTGTTTTGAATTTTAGAAAACAATTGGGGTAATATTGTCAAAGAATAGGACTGCTTGGTACGCGGCCCATATATATGTTACGGCAGCGTACCTAAGCTGCCCTCAACTTAAAGGCAGTGGACCAAGCGTGTACGCTGCACTTAATAAGTTAAGAGCAGCGCACTCACAAAGTATACTGCCTTTAACATTTTTTATGAGCTGTACCCAGTTTGTGTGTGCGGCTCTTATGACAAAATGGTGTAGTAAAAAATTATACAACAAAATTTGAATGATTCACAATAAGTTTTTACGATAAACGTAGTAGCTGAATCAATTTCTTACAATTATCCCCTTTTTCAGTGTAAATCACTAATAGTTGAGTTTTGCAGGGTTCACCATCAAATGGTACTACTGGAGACCAAGTTCTAAGAAACTATGGTCTACACTTCAGCCACTGGTTTTATATGATCTCAGTAGGAGCATTACTTGCATTTTGGATAGTCTTCAATATTGGATTCACTTGTGCACTCACCTATTTAGGGAGTACGTAAACTATACTCAGAAAATTGAAGCACTGACTCATCTACATTACTAACCTTATTGCAAGCTGAAAAATGAACTTCTTTGCAGCTCAATCGCGATCCCGAACCATGATCATTTCCCAGCAAAACAGTTCGGTAAAAGAAAGATCTGAAGAAGAAGAAGCAAAAATGGGTGAGGAGAGACAAGGAACTGTATTGCCCTTTGAGCCCACATCAATATCATTTCAGAATGTGCACTACTTTGTTGACACTCCCAAGGTAACAGCATTTTCACTCAAAACCAATTCATGTGGATCAATTTGATATAAACACACAAGTTTTTTTTTGTATACTTGCAAAAATAGCCAAATTTATGACAGTTTTTATGTAATTATTTTAACGGTGTCATATAGGGTTGTTCACAGTTGGGTTTTGAATCGGTTTGATTTTGTTTTGAACCAAATTGTTCAATTCGGTTTTGAAAAAATAAAAACTGAAACTAAACTGGCAGGATTCGGTTCGGTTTGGTTTTAAATATGTCGGTTTTCAGTTCAGTTTGTTATGAACCAATTTTATGAAATTTCTCGCATTTTATACCGTTTTGACTTGTTGATTTTCGGTCGGATTTCCATTAAACTGATTTTCATGAAATTCTCACAATTGGAGCCGATTTTGACTTATTATTCGACTTTTTCGGTCAAATTAATAAGGATCGAGGTTTTAAAATGAGCTACGTGTCCAAGTCAATCAATTTTTATTTCGGTTCGATTTTTTTATTGATTCTCATTTTAAAAATCGAACTGATGAACTTTCATTCAGTTTAATTTTAAACTGAACTGATTCAATTCTTTTCAGTTTGATTATTTTTTGGGTCGGTTATAAGCAAATTCACGACAACTTTCTATAATCATCTGAATACACCGTACTTCCTCTAAAATATAATTGTACACAACCACTTTTTACAATTATTTCCTTTATATATATGTTGTAGAAGCTAAGAGGGCAAGGGATGGGACAGAAGAAGCTTCAGCTTCTTGAGGACATCTCAGGGGCATTCAGGCCCGGCGTTCTGACAGCGCTGATGGGCGTCAGCGGGGCGGGGAAAACAACGTTAATGGACGTCCTGTCGGGACGAAAAACGGGAGGAGAGATCGAAGGAGAGATAAGGGTTGGAGGGTACCTTAAGGTCCAAGAAACATACGCAAGAATTTCAGGATACTGTGAGCAAACCGACATACACTCGTCACAGCTCACAGTTCAAGAGTCGGTGATGTACTCGGCGAAGTTGCGCTTGCCGCCTCAAATTGATAAGCATAAGAGATCGGTAAGTTGTGATAGTAAACATTAGGTGTTAGTACGGCGAAGAAGGCCATCTAGTTAAAGACTAATCGAAATAAGGATCGAATCATAAAAGATTAATTGAGAATTAATCAGACAAGCAGAGGACTTTTACAATGTTTTGTTGCACTGCATGCATGGTCATCAAACATATACTTGGAGTAGTGTCT
>JAYMTP010006079.1:0-12506 GCA_036897365.1 Geranium brycei | reverse complement strand
CACAGAACGACCGGATTTGACTGGAGAAGCCTTCACGTGTTGGAGGTGAGTGATTCCGATCATCGGCGATTGTCTACGAGGTGACCCAATCTCAGAACAGAGGCTGCGACGGAGAAGCCGATGAAGCCGACGGTCTTTGTGGTTGCTGCGAGACCAAGGCTGGGAGACTGAGGTTTGATCTGGGCTGATTGTGACGAGACTTGAGCTGCCCATACAACTTCGATTCGATGGTCTTGTACGCTTGGTTCTGTGAAAAGATTTGCAGGGGTTGCAATGATAGAATACAATTATGTAAATATGTCTTTTTCCTATTTTTCGTAACTCTAGTATTATAAATATAGAGTCTTGTACATTGAATTATATATCGAATACAATTATCTATTATCAAACTTAATATACACTATACATTATCTAAAAATAAAATTTCATTGATTCTGATAGAATTCGAATTCACAAACATTATACTTAAGGTGTTAGTCGAAAATCATTAAGATGTCCCATCAAAATTCAAACCCACTTAATATAATTTTAAGTATCATTTGTATGGACTACAAGCATCATATTTATCAAAACTATTGCTTCCTTCATATAGTTTCCCACCATTTTATTAAATTACTAAAGTTGAAGTGACCCACAAAGATATTTGACTCAAAATGTAGAGAATATAGGAAGGATACAGTGAACTTGTTAAGGTAAGTGGCCTTTATTTTAAAGGAGGAATTAGGAGGGGCACAAAACTTTGAGGGGTCATGAATATGTTGTTGGCTTAGTGAGATGTCTCACATGGGTCTCCTGCTGCTGCTACCCTTGTTTGACCCTTTCCTATTTAGACTTTTTTATTCTATCTGATCTTTGGTCATTACTTTTTAATTCTCTAATAAAAAATAATTTCTAGCTGTGCACTTAGATTGAGTTGGAAAAGAACAAATGATGGATTTTGGGAGAGAAATTAGCCTTGTAACTCTAACTCTAACTCTGTTTCATTCTCGTATTAGGAGCCCCTACAATTTTATATCATCCAAAAATATTCAATATCAACCTTTTAAAATATCAATTATTCCGTAATTTTCTAATTTCATGACGTTGGAATTATTTATTTTCGAGTAGGACTTGTGTATTCACTTGGATCCATTCTAAGAGATTATTACATCATTTTTTGATTCAATAGAACATTTAAAAAATATATATAAAATGTTCTTAATGAAACACCCTAACATTTGATTTACGATAGTATTTGAATTTCCAATTGGGCCAAAAATCCCCTCCTTAGAACTTTGGAATTTTCCTATTCTGAATTGAATTTTCCAACTGAAGAATTTGAGAGAATTTTTCAAAGTTAAAACCCCGTTGCTCGTTAACCTGATTTGGTTGATTTCTTGTGATTTGAAGATATGAGTTCTCTTAGATCGACATATTAGCCTTTTGAGTTTCTCCTGATTTTTTGTTATCCTTATAAATTTTTGTTGTTTGAATTCAAATTGTACCTTTTTCTTAGTTAGAGTTTTGTTAAGTTAGAGATCTTCCCAATTACTAATTCCTGATTTCTCCCGTTTTTTTTTCATTCAACTGTAACTCGAGATTTGAATACAAACTATGGAGACCGTAATTTTAGCTCACTAGCCAATGAGATAGTTGAATCCAAGAAACAAAGTCAAAATTCCTCACTTGGGAGAGCCTCCAGTGAGATTGTCGCCGGAGGAAGGAGAGAACATGGTGAGGTGGTAACAAAAAAAATGGACGCCAAAGAAGAAATAGAAGATGATAGGATTGAGTGGCACGAATTTAAAAATTTTAAAAACAAAATAAGGGCAATTTAGTCTTTTTACAATTGATTAAAATTAAAAGGGATAATCTCAGCTAGCTACAGCTAGTTTGACACCATTCTCACATAACTACATCTAACATATTTTTTCTTCTGAAAATCACGCTGACTTTGAATATTCTCACCTAGCTACATTACGTTAGATTTTCAGTTAATTTTCACTGTAAAATAACCAAACTACCCCTATTTGACTTTCAAATTTTCCAAAACATGCCATTGGTCTTATTTGTTCACTCTCTCACCTCTGTCAAAACATGTCATTTTCACTCTCTCACCTTTGTCCATTTACCCCTCAGAACCGAATCGCTCACTTGTCGGGTCAGCCCCAAGTCGGGTTCGACAGTACTCGGGCTATGTGACTATTGACTCCAAGAAACAGAGAGCTCTGTTCTACTACTTCGCCGAAGCTGAGTCCGACCCTTCCTCCAAGCCTCTCGTCCTCTGGCTCAATGGAGGTCTCCGATTTTTTCCTTTCATTTGACAGTAAAAATCGGTTTTTTTATTTTCTGGGTTTTTGAGGGGTTGTATTGTGTTGTTCATTGCAGGTCCGGGCTGTTCTTCGCTTGGAGTTGGGGCATTTTCAGAAAATGGTCCATTTAGGCCCAACGGAGAGGCTCTGGTCAGGAACCAATTTAGCTGGAACAGAGGTTTTTAAAATTACCCAGAAATTGATTTTGTGTTTTGTGTTGATTTCAGCAAATGGGTAGGTGAAGAACTGGTTTTTAATTTTGATTTTTTTGTGGTCAATTTCAGAAGCAAATATGTTGTATTTGGAGACACCAATTGGAGTTGGGTTCTCTTATGCCTCAGATAGCTCCTCCTATGAGGCTGTAAATGACAAGATCACTGGTAAGTTAGTAAAGTTCAGATTTTGATTTTCAAGTCAACTTCTTTTTTCCTGTTTTTTCATTCACCCACACATGAGATTCAGCATCCTGTAGAAATGGGACTTTTTTGAGGTCTTTTGGGGCAAAGGTTCACCAGAATATTTCATAATGGTGCTAGGCACTACCAACCTTCTTTTTTTCACTTTACAGTCATGCCATGTTCCTTGCTCAATGTTTCTGTTTTGTCTTTGAGTTGACAAAAGTTGCAAACTTTATTGAAGATCCATCTTTCTGAATTCTGATATATGCAACAGCTAGGGACAATTTGGTGTTCTTGCAGAGATGGTTTCTGAAATTCCCACAATACACAAACAGAAGCTTGTTCATCACTGGGGAGAGCTATGCTGGTATGTCCATTATATAGCTCTAAAACACTTCCTTTGTTTTCAATTCTCAACCAAATCAGATCATTGAGTGGATGATTGAATTTTTCAGGTCACTATGTTCCTCAGCTGGCCGAGCTCATGCTTGAATTCAACAGAAGAGAGAAGCTTTTCAATTTGAAAGGCATTGCTGTGAGTATCATATCACTACCAATAATCACAAAGTTGTAAACTTTCTGCAATTTTTTAAGACCCAAATAGTTTTTTTCTGCCAGTAATCACAAAGTTGTTAACTTTCTGCAAAAAAATTCAGACCAAAATGGTTTTTTCTGCCAGTGATCACAAAGTTGTAAGCTTTCTGCATTTTTTCCAGACCCAAATGGTTTTTCTGATTGAATCTCCTATGCAGCTTGGAAATCCAGTGTTGGAGTTTGCTACTGACTTCAATTCGAGAGCCGAGTTCTTCTGGTCTCACGGGTTGATATCGGATTCAACATACAGAATGTTCACTTCTGGGTGCAACTATTCTCGGTATGTGAGTGAGTACTATAGGGGTGAGGTTTCTACAACTTGTTCGAAGGTGATGAACCAAGTGACCAAAGAAACAAGCAAGTTTGTGGATAAATATGATGTTACTCTTGATGTTTGTATACCATCTGTGCTCTCTCAATCCAAAGTCCTCCATCCCCAGGTCACTCCTTAAACAAAAGTCCCTCAAGTAGCTTTAAAAAAACCACTTCTCCATTTTAGGGTCTAACTGTGTTGTTAGCTTCACAGGAAGTAACTGAGGCAGTCGATGTCTGTGTGGAAGATGAAACAGTCAATTATTTGAATCGTCGTGATGTCCAAAAGGCTCTTCATGCCCGTCTGGTGGGAATCCGGCGATGGGTTGTCTGCAGCAAGTAAGAAAAATACACAATCTTGAATTGTTTCTGAATATTGTGCTGATACAAAAGATAATACCAATTTAATCATCCGAGAGCCCTCGTTTTGTTGGTTTAGTGATTAGTCTCTCTTTATTTTGTCAACTATGTAGCATTCTAGATTACGAGTTGCTTGATTTGGAGATACCAACAATCACCATTGTCTCTAAACTCATCAAGGCGAGAATACCCGTTTTGGTTTACAGGTACATTATAGCAATCAGATAGAATTTTCTGTTTTGAGATTAGTCCATGAGAGGGTCAAACTCAAACTCAATTTCGTGCATGTTCTTCAATCACAGCGGAGATCAAGATTCGGTCATCCCGTTAACGGGGAGTCGAACATTAGTTCATGGTCTGGCTGTGCAACTGGGGCTCAACACCACTGTGCCATACAGAGTATGGTTTGAGGGACAACAGGTAAATATTAGAAAACGAGTTTTTTCTTATTAGCAACAGCTCGGGAAATTCTAATATAATTGTCAGAGTTTTGTGTTATTGAAAAGCATAAACTGATAAAATGTTTGCTGTTACCTTCTTGAGGTTGGAGGGTGGACTCAAGTGTATGGAAACATCCTCTCCTTTGCCACTATAAGAGGAGCATCGCATGAAGCTCCATTCTCTCAGCCTGAGAGGTCACTTGCGCTGTTCAAGGCGTTTTTGAGCGGCCGCCCTCTGCCAGAGGCTTTCTGATCAATGATCATGCACTGCTCAGCTTCCAGCATCTGGAAAAGAAAACCCAAATTGTGAGTTCGATTGTTCTGAATGAGAAAATGTATTTGTTTGTTCCTTAAATCTGTCAATGCTGTGGAATGTAGAGGAATGTTGTAAAGATGTAATGAAAAAGGAAAGAAAGGGAAGTGTTTTTCTTCTTGCTGTGATTGTTGCAGTTTCAATTTTCTTTTGGTTCTTTTAACAAACTCCACTGCATCTCAAGATTTGAAGTCCAGCACTTCCAATGTCATTCATATATAGTTCTTTACTAAACATAGGAACATCAAAAGGACACGTAAATACTATACAATATAAGGATCAATGCAAAAACTAGTTGTGTAGCATCACATTTTTACAAGGGTTTGGTTATTGCAAAATTGTCATGAATGCCTATTTTCACAGGGTTGATAACACTGTTTAAAAAAGCAAAAAGACAATATCTTTCAAATCTAAAAAATATGTGGGTTAAAAAATTATTCCATCTGCAATTATGTCATTTTAAAAAAAAAAGTCGCATGTAGAGCTGTTTAGAAAAGACCCAAACCGACCCAAAAACATGAACCGGATAGAATTGAACCAATTTGATTATGTTAGAATCAAAATCAACTACAAACCAGTTCGGTTCCAGTTTGTAAAAATTGAACCTACAGAAAACCGAAATGAACCAAAACCCGAGGTTTTGGACAATTGGCTCATTTTAGGTATTATATCTACATTAATTGGACATAAATATATTGGACAAACAAAAAATAAGTAAAAAAAAAGTACAATTAATGAAGATAGATGACCGAAAAAACAAAAAAATAACCCTTTCAAAACCAAATCAAATTCCATTAATTTAATTTTAGACCGTTTCTGTTCAAAATGAAACCGTGAACACTCTACATGCACATGGCCTATTTTCATCTGGTTTAATGGAATTTGACAAGTTGCAAAATTTTAAATGATTCATAATAAATTGCTGAAATAAATACAAGGACACTTCTAGCGAAAGTGTGATGGTACAATATATATGAAACCCAGCTCTACAGTCTTTAATCCTCAAGAATCAGCAGCAGAAAATAAACCTACTGTCCTCTATCCTAATTCAAAGTTAATCTACAGGCAGCACAAATTGTGAGAGCAAAGTTGTTAATCTTTTTCCTCGTCTCATTGAAATAGCACATGCAATGGTCAAGTACTCCTGAAAGACCTTTCAGAGAACTGAGACACTATAACAGGAGCTTTAACCTGCATTTCCAAGCAACTGAACTGCAAAGCTAGTAAGGGCTTTGACAGCATCACTGAAATGCTCAGGTCTCTTCCATTATCTACCTGCTCGGTTCTGAAACTTTTGTCTTCGGGAGATTGGTCTCCCTCGATTTTCCATCTACGAGGCCCTGATACTTTGGCTGGCTGCACTGCAAGCACCCTGTACGATGATTTCGTCAAGGATGAGAAAAAGAATGTTGTGAACTCGAGGCGTTTGTGAATCGTGTTCTCGGAAATTTGAACGCAAATGAAACAGTTTTTACAAGGCGGACAGACCTGCACTCGATCTGGCAAGAATACTTTAGAAGGTTTTGATTATACTCGGTGCAGCCACTGTAATTTTGTGCAGATCAGCTTATCAGTTATCGGAAAAGGAGGACTAATTGTAATGAAACGCATTGTAAAGATGAGCATACCTAAAACTTGGAAGAGACATCTTGATTCGTGGTCCCATCCACTTATTGTCTGTAAAGCCAAGATCGTTGATCAGAATAACCAAGCAAATTCAACGATAAGCACACAAGTATTTGACCGATCTAGTCTATTTTGAGGAAGGAAGCGGGATATGTAAAAGGGCATGCAAGATTGAAGAAGAAAACAAGATCAGCATAAATAGTTTCAATTGAAATGCATGGTAGATGTCGTTTGCATTTCTATCTTGTATCTAGCAATAAAATCAATGTCCCACAAAATTACATAAAACGTGAAAACAGAAACATTTGCCGATGAAAGAGAATCGCCTCCCAGAACAAGAAAGACATAAGGTCAAGTTCTTGCATCAGATTATCCTTCTAAAGGGTACTAAATTGTTCAGAGAAAGAAGTATCTTGTCCCGTGAATGAGAGTATTTACAGACAATATACTGAATGGAAGCAGTTTGATTAACTCACTGGCATTTGTAAGGTTGATATTACACATATCTGTCGATGCATGACCATTGATTTCAGTCACGTGGAGATCCATATGTTTCACTGGATCACGATTACCGGCTCCCATACCAATCATGTTCATGAAACCAGCAACTTTCCCCTGTTGCCTTGGAATTGCCGTAACTGCCTGTTTCAGAAACATTTATCATCATCTAGCATAAATTTTATCCTCCATGTTACGATTAGCTTAGAAATGTAACATTTTTTTACTCAGTTGCGGCATTGGTACAATTATGATGCGCCTTACATAGTAATTTTCCATCTCAAGACTCTCAACCAATATGGTAAGAAGAACATTGGATCAAAATTATTTTTCCATAGCAAAGAAGCACGAAACACGGCCAATAGACATGATTACCGAAAAAATAGGATCAACTTGATAATGATGTAGTAACATTTAAGCACCTACCTTAGAAAATCTGGCAACCTGACTCGGCAGACCCACATCCTACAAGATTGAATTAAAATTATCAAATTTCATAGAATGGAGAAAAGGGAACACGACAAGGTAATACCACAAAGGCATAAACTCATAGCTCGGTAGTTCTAATTTCAAATCATAAAGTGAAAAATGGATTGTGAAAAACAAAATGAATGTCAACGAGAATGAAACTTTAAAC
This sequence comes from Geranium brycei, assembly GCA_036897365.1. Classification (NCBI taxonomy): domain Eukaryota; kingdom Viridiplantae; phylum Streptophyta; class Magnoliopsida; order Geraniales; family Geraniaceae; genus Geranium; species Geranium brycei. Next base: position 5,037 of record JAYMTP010006079.1, on the reverse strand, counting down.
GCCAGTGTCTGCATTAAGACATGAGAAAGCTTCCCACCTTACGCCCATGATCACATGCCACATTACTGTTCACAAGCACCCGCGCAGCCCATCTGTTCAAAAATTGAATTTAGCATGTGGCTGAAAAATAATCGGTTAATAGTGGTTCCTTTCTGAGGTACACTTTTGACAGCAACAGCCAATGTTTTCATCATTATTTTAACCTTTATTAAGAATCTATTGTTTAGGAAATGATTGACATACACAACAAAGCTTTAGGAGGACTGAGTAGATTAATTAGGTGCCTCGGGTGGGGAAGAATTTGTCTAGGTGCTTTCTATGGGAATAATCATGCGTAGGTGGTTTCTATGGATTGTATGCATCTCTGCCGGTGGTTTCTAATATTCATGAATCTGACACAGTATCACTCAAATTAATGATTAAACTACAGCAACTTGACCAGTTGCTAAAGAAGCCACTTGGAGTAAATATATCCATAATGAACATGAGACTATAAAAAGGAATAATTCCTAATAAAATAGTTAATAAATACTATCGAAACAATCACACTAAAAACTAACAGACACCATTTAGGCCATAAAACTGATCCTCGTCAGAATTGAAAGGAATATCCATCAAGATTCGCATGCAATATTAGATGAGATCTAAGCAATTATGATTGATTGGTTATCTCTTACACGGTTATTTTTGCTTATTACTATTTTAAAAGATGAGAAACATACGCGCAGGATGTTGGAGGGTTCCATACAAGTCCAGCTATCACCACGAGCTAAAGAAGAAGGATAACGAAATTTTGTTAGTAAGCAATTGTATAGAGAACACATACAAGCTAATTGGTTTTCATATGATTACTTTACAAATGGTTTCACATTCTCATGCGATTACCAAAAGAACCTTTAAGAGCACACAGTTGGCGGATAAGAATATATAACCTCATCAAAGACGCCAGCGGGACTGTCAGCATAGTTGGCAAGAAAGAATCCACCAAGAGTGTATCTGCAAGGTAAGACTTGTCTTTTTCAGGAAAAGCACACTTTTGATTTCCAATAAATTAAGTAAACATGATTACCCGAAAGCTTCAACTAGTTTAAACTCCTTAGGGATGAATGCTCGAGCGGTTTCTGCTTTCACGAGATGAAGTTGGTACAAAGCGCTGAAAAGAATAACCAAAGTAAAGAATCAGAAAACTCACTTTCTTTCTGATACGAGGGTGACTGCTACTCGATCGAGCAAATGGGAGCAAAAAAACACATGACCGGGTGGAAAAAAACTTGCCTGCCCTTAAATATCCATGGTGGTTTGCTGTAACTCGATGACCTTTTCGTTTCTCTAACATCCATGGATTTTGGGTAGGTTTGAATGAAGGAGCTGTATTCAAGAAACTTGAACACCGTCCATAGGATGCCTGTTGAAAAATATCAGGCATTCTAATATTTTGAGTGAAAAACAAAAATAGATAGGACGCCAAAATCGTACTGCTGTCCTTGGCCTATTACAGAAAGCTCACTATTGAAGAATTGTTTTAAAGCAACCAACATATATTTTTATGCAAGTTGGCTGAATTGGGTATAGAAAATTCATGAAAACCATATTCAATAACTCAACTGTACAAAAACGTGTGCTTGGCCATTTACCGAGACTCAATACTACTAAATTTGGGAATGCCAATGCTAACAACAAGAGAGTAGAATTGTAAACCTAGCAAAAGGGGATTTCATGAAGTTCTCAAATTAGCTCAAAACTTCAAACAACAAAATACGTTTCCCTCACAAAGATGGGTCTTCTTCAGCAATATATGCTTGAAAAGTCCCTTCTAGACCCTTTCCTTTTCTGGGTTCACCAGATATTGCTATAAAACAGAAAGCCTCTAGAAAATTCAAGTACTTCATACACATTCAGTTACTTCTCACAATTTCACCAAAATGCTAACATGAAGAAGTCAACATGCCAAAAATCTAAACTTTGCAGACAAAATTTACACAGAATGAACGAGCATGCAGGAAGAGAAACAGTAACAAAAACACTAAATTCACCTCAGGAAAATGAGAAGCACCAATTGCAGCTGAACCCAGAAAAACCCGGTTCTCAAAAGTGTGGGAGAAGAAGAAAAATTGAAGCTTTGAGCCAGAAATCAGGAGATTGAAGAGAATGGAGCCAAAAGAGGAGAGGCCCATAAGTTAAAATAGCAAGAAATAGACATAAGAGTGAGTGAAAGTAACTGAAATCAAGGGGAGAGAGAGAGAGAGAGAGAGGAACCGACACAGTGGGGGTGGTGGAGAGCGACGACATCACCACAGAATAGTACAAGAAGTGGATAGGTTTTATCCAAACCAAACAGCCTATCAATCTCTCCAGCTTTTGTTTGGCGCGAAATGAAAATTAATATTTACCATTACCAGACACACCCAATCACAATACCATTACCATTACCACCCCTTTCTAAAAATAAAATAAAGTATTTTTTATGCAGGTATTACATAACATTTATCAACTATATAATTGTCCCTCCCTATAACACAAGGTAAAAATTTGAAAACAAATTGTTTAAATGAAGAAGAAACTTCACGTTACACCGTTAATTATACCAAAAATATTAATTTACACTGATTTACTTGAAAAATGATTAAATAACAACAAGTTTTTTTTGTTTAAATTGATGAGTTGTTAAATCAAATGGAAAGTGCTGGTGTTGTGTGAATTCATGCTTAAGATCATTATCCACTTTTTGAGGTTAAGATGAAGAAGAGTATTTCAAGAAGATATACTCTGTACATGAGACTTTCACAAACTCTTTGAACAGATTCATTTATGGGGTAATTAAATAAGATTGACGAATACCAGTTCTCATCAATATTCACCCGTTGAATTTCATGAGCTTCTTTGCCAAGTACATAACCATAGACCTCCAATCCACAAACAACACCAAAAAAATTGTTACTCCGTCTTTGTTGTGGACCAATTTATTAGAATTTTCGAATTATGACCATGGGGTAATGGTGAGGCAGGGAAGGCAGGTTTTATGTGAGTCTCATTTTTGTGTTTTTGTAACAAAACTCATATTTAGACATATTTTTCATATTAACACGTTGGTAATTTATTTTCGAACATTTTTCCTTTAAAACTACTAAAATCAGAGTTGTGTGTACAAAGTTATGACAAAATATTTTTGTCAACGAAGTTAGATTTTACAGTGGAAATGTTAGAGGCTTAACACAAGGAAGATGACGTTGGTTTTGATGATTTTCAGTTTACACTTTAATGCATATAGATAATAAAGGTAAGAACTTGACCGACACTATAACTAGCTTAATGGTTATGGGAGCATTATCTATCCCAAAGGACATTGTTCCCACCGTCTTTAACCTCTAACATCTATACATTAAAATATAGTTTCGTTTATAAAAAATCATCTGAATTTTGGTAAATATGTTCTTATATAGCTTCAATTTTAGTGATTTCAAAGCGAAAATAATTGGAATTAAAATATCAATGTGTAGTATCAAAATTATGGTCAAATATGAGTTTGGTGATAAAACACAACTCAATTCACATCTTTACGTCAAAACCCTAATGTGGCAATCACGCTCTACGCCTACCGCTTCGGCCGCCAAATGTCACACCCACCACAATCAATCCCCTCGACCACAATTTTCGTCTGTAACCAACCCACAAGCTTCACCCCCTCCAAACGTCTCTCAATTTTCTCCCAGTCTTGCAAACAGACATAATGAACCCTAAAGGTCATCTCTTCTTTTAACAACCGATCTTACTCTGTCGAGAGCCTTCTAGTAATTATGGTCAGATCCCCTGCTCAGCGCATCTCTTCTCAGCAACCTCAACCTTAGAATATCGCCATTGCGCTCGTCCTACCCAAACCCAAGAAAAAAACCCCTCCTGGATCAGTTCAAGAACTAACTCCTCCTTTTTCACGCCCTAATCCCGCACTTAGAACTTGCCTGGCCCTCCCGAACGGCTTCTTCATCTTGAGCCTCAAGCAAAATTTAATGGCAAACTCAAACTTCCCCTCGGGCCCTAACACAATCAAAGCACAGTTCCACTTGTTGGATGTCTTAGATATCTTAATTTCATCCATTGACGACAAGGTTTTCGTAATATCCTTACTTAACAAAGACCTAATGATATCTATGAAAGGTATTGGATAGAGCCAGTTATGCCAATGATTCTTCAGATTCTCCGAAGTAGATAAACTATGCACACTCGAGGGTAAATTTGTCTGGGTTGATATCACACGGCTCCCCATCACCCATTGGACACCTAAAACTCTTCACAACATCGTTGCGACGATCGGGACACCAGTAGTGGTTCACCCATCACACAAAATGGGGTTAGACTTGGTCAGGTCCTGGTTATACTGTACACGAGTGACATTCATTTCTAAGAATGGGACGTCAAATTCCGACACCAAAAAACCAACATAATGGTTTGCGTTAATATTATTGATGAAAAGAACATGCTGAATGTTCCTTTAGAGACGAGCACATCTGATTTATCAAACACAAGCGAAGATGAGGAAAGTTTAGGTAGCTCTTTGGGAGGGAAGAAGACAGTGATCTAGAATCTGACAATGCATATTGAATAGATACGGAAGCCCAAGACGACCTTGATTCAGTCAAGTGAGATACTAACGAATCAAACTTGGTCGAGGAGTAGCTAGATTTCCTCAACAACCTGAGCAGACAACCAGAATTGCCCGCAACCAAGAAGAAGACTTATTCAAACTCCCTTCGCTCAGTACTTCGGGAGATAAACTCACGAGTAACCTCAAAGTAAAGAACTATGTTCCCTCATCCATTACAAAGTCCAAATTGCTAGCTAACAAAACCCGAGTTTATTGTAAATCCCTTGTTTTCAAAGTTAAAGATATCGACGAAGATATTGCATCTCATATTGAACTGGAAACTCTGACATTAGGCTTTTAAAGAATCAAGTGAATGGAGACTTACCAACACAAGTTGGGCCAAGTGGTAAGGAGCTCACTTAACACATGTGAGGTCCTGAGTTCGAATCTTGGTACAT
>JAYMTP010006078.1:0-12508 GCA_036897365.1 Geranium brycei | reverse complement strand
TATTGAAGCGTACTACAAGATAAAGAAAAAAAGTGATTCTCTTGAAGTGATCTTTACTTTTAGCAACATGCACATGACTTTCTATAATGATTATTATTCTGGAATACAATGACTGACACCTCCTTTTGGCGAAAAGAGAAAGACATCAATGAGTCAAAATTTTAATGTTAGAGACATTCCTACTATGATACCTATTGGAGCAAGTGGAAAACAATCACAAGAGAAGCAATAGATATTGTTTTGACACAAAATCTAGATGTTTATCCCTTCAATGAGTGCATAAAGGAGATGGATACAAAATTGGAGGAAATAGCAAGTATGTTGCTTCATAAGGAGAAACACGCACTCTATGATGACTATGTAGCAAGTAGAGATTTGACCCCAAATCTTATGGTAGTTTATGAGAAACAACATCCACCATACGAGTTCTCTTTAGATCTAGAAAACTCGGGACGAGTTTTTTTCAAGTGTCGGCGAGTTGATGTAGGACAATATCAATTAGGATTCTTAATTATATTAGATTTTGGATAATTTTAGGCTTTTCTATTAAGTTAGGTTTTCCAATCCTATTTAGTTTAGATTGATTATACCTATTGGTTTAGATTTACTAGTTTGAGTTAGTTTTGGAGTATTAACTCTACTTAAATAGTTTGTGTACAGATTATTGTTATCATCATTATCATTGGCATTACTATCAATTTGAATTATTTGGATTAAATTCTTTTTTCTCTCTAAAATTAGAGTTTATCCTTGCTTTGTTTTGAAGCACCCTTCTACTCCACCAGGTTGTCTGTAAGTTTAGTTCTTTCTCTAATATGGCTAAGTTTAGTCCTTTCTCTAATATGACTTGTGAATACGGTGGAAGCTCTTTAGATTGGTACTATTGAAATTAATAAATAATTCAAAATAATATTTCTCTTCTATCCTGACGTGAGACGGTTAAAAAATTAACAAATTTTTATAAGATAAAAAATTAAAATATTATAGTTAAAATCCATAGTCATTTTCAAAAGAGAAAAGATTATTTTGGTACACCTAACTATACCACTTTTATACACAAATTATTTTTTTCCTTTTTTAGTGCCCTAATTATCATTTTGGAACAACATACCCCTAAAATATCAAAAATATCCAAATTACCTCTCTCTAGTTCAGCCCGGTCCAACAAAAATATCAAATCAAAATTTGATTAATATGAAATTACCGTTTTACCCTCTCTTAAATAACACATTTAACTCGCAATTCAATCGTATATTTGTCTTTTCAAATAACATATTAAAATTGAAACAATTGAAAAGAAATTATTTAATTACAATTAATCTCTCTCAATTTTAAACACTAATTAATTATTTAATAATTAATAATTAAATTACTTTTTATACTCTCTCCATTTTAAACAATAATTTATTAAGACAGATCTCGCACCTAATTGTTAAGCAACTAATCCAGTATCGCACCGGACAGCCGAAGCAACAGATGGTAAGACAGATCTCGCACCGTGATCACAACTACTGTTAGTTAAAGCATACATGACTAATTTATAAGCCACGGAATTACACGAATAACTTTTGCTAATGGTACCTCCAAAGATATTCGACTCGACCCGTTTCGCATCATGCAGAGCCACGACCTCCACCTCATACGGATGGAGAAATCCCGTGATCCCGCTGCAGAATGCTTTATGATATCTCCGGAGATCAATGAACTCAAACCATCTAGTATCATGCAAAGTCACGACCTCCACCTCATACGGATGGAGAAACCCCGTAAACTCTCTGCATAACTCATTAGACGAGTTTTGTCGATTAACCCTACGATCATTGTGGGCATCCCGATCCCTCCCAGTAGCGAGTCATCCAACAACGATTGGACACTGGAAAATCATACTCAGCCTGATCAAATTCCAATCGTCAGAGCTTCTCTGCCGAACCACCGGTGACCCCCTCCTAGTACTCAGTATATATTATCACATGATTAATTATATATTTCACAATCTTAAAACTGTAAATTACACTTGCATTTATACGATTTTAACGCTAGATTTTTGTGAAAATGGAAAAGAAATGAACTTAAATAAAGTAAAGTGAGAGTTGACTTTCCCCGTGTATACTTTGATTTTTGTTAGTGAATTGAGTTTTAAATCAGCGCTGAAAAGTTTTGTTTGCTTTGTAAAGTTATGTGGCTTTTCTTTTTAGCACAATCTATAGTATCATCCACCTCCACCGCCCAAACCAAATTTCTCTCACAACACAAGCTAGCCCTTTTTTATTCTCCACAGTTCACTTGAGATACACAACACAACAGCTTTGCTTGCAATACCAATATCTCATTATGAAAACTCATTACCCTCAAATGGGTCTCTGTGTGACCATATCCACATTTTTAGGGCAAGGTTAAGGTACAGTAAGCTTGTGGGTACCTTCAATTCATGCCCCACAAGCAAAATATTCAATCTTTATTTTAAAGGGTTTTTTTCTTCAACACTTATTTTTGCTGATGATTCACTGTCCTTACTGTCCTGTTCTCCACCGCAAGCAATGTGTGATGAAGTCAACGGGTGAGAGAATTAGGGCTTTTGTGCTTCAGGTTTGAGATGAAACGTGCCATAACTTGTGTGCCTAAAATATGGTCCCTAAACTAGTGGAAGTTGCTGGACCACTTGTTTGAGTATGTGCATTCACATGCTAGATAGATTCTTGAAAGACTCATTATACAACCACTTCATGAACATATTTGAAGTTTCATGTTGAATATGTGAATATGGACCCATTGAGATTTGCTGGTATATGGTGGTCTGGTCAGCGAGTTGGCGGGCGAAAATGTCTCGGCCCAATGGTATGCTATGTTCGGAATTTGGTGATCTGTGTATAAGCCTAAAATTGAGCTTCCTCTCGGATTAGGATTTATGTTTCCTTTTTTGTTTGGGTATAAATACTACACTATTGCGACTCAGTAATAATATGCTTCATGATGTGCATCGTTTCTTTATCTAATAAGATTCTTATCATTTGCATGTGGACTTAGTTGACACATTATCATCAAACCATGTAAATTCTTCAGTGTTCCTGTTTACTGCTTCTGTTTCAATTGCATGTTTGTTTCTGCACTCGATCTTTTTTCGTTATAACATTTTACTTACCGGCTTGTGCTTTTAGGTGGATGGAGTTTTAAGATTGTACTAACACCTCCAAAAACGCATTCAAGTGGCGACCAGATTTTGGTCCACGACTATAACACATAATAGCGGCGAACCTCTCTTATTGTGTTTTGGCCACGGACCAACCAGAATGCGCTTCTGGTAAATTATTATTGTGTTGACCGAATCTCGCTACAATCACGTCCTGTTAATATCATATTTTACTTATAATTCTACTGTCACCACCATGTAATCTTAAGTGGTTTAGATCTTCCAACCATTGCAGGTTAAAAGCCTGAAGTCATTGCAGGCAATCAAAAGATGGTTCGTGTAGAATGTGCGATCCGGGCATCACTTTGACCTTCATGTCTCAATATTTGGTCGTCTCTAAGCTTTTATGCATGGTATATATATGTTTATACAAATTAAAAGGTTATGACCACAAAGCACCAATAGCTGTTTAGGTTAGTAACTTTAGTATCTTTTTTAAGTATGGAGAATTTGTTATCATGTCGGTCTAGATTAGCTTCATCATACATTGTGCTGCAAAGCAATAATAATCATGAGTGGGAATAAAAAGTTATAAGCAAATATACAGAACCGCTACTTTTTTGCTTGGTAATTCAGCCACACCTATGCATGTTTAGTGTAACTCCACTTCATTTAATTACAATTATTTCAGTGTTTAGGATCAATGATCTCAGTAAACATAGTTTGTGGAAGAAAGCACTTATGACCTACTACTGTAAGTACCATGATGATGTCCTAATACATCATGTCATAAGATGATTCTCTTGCACAGTCAATGATGTAATATGCTGTAGATTGAGGTTGAAGGCATAAAAAGTAGAAAATATTACAGAACACGTGTTAATTCATTTTCTGAACATTGGTTTTTCGTAAGAACCAATAGGTTTATAAGGAAAACATGATAAAAAGATTTTTCATTATTTTTACATAGAAGAAAATAAAATGTTTTCTATTTAGAAACTTTTGAATGGCCTGAAATGAATTACTGATATGTGACAGAGCCTGTCTGTTTCTAAATATGGACATGTCGAACATGTCGTTTGATGATCAGGTTTTGGCATTACATTTACCTCTTATTGTTCTGTATAGGATGTTCTGTACTTACTACTCATGAATGAGAGTTTTTGACTATTCTGTCTGAATAGTCTTTTTCAAGTGATCTGATAATAATATTGTCTACCATATTTATATTCATCAATGAATTTCAATTTCTCTCTTTTCTCTTTTATAAGAACTCGAGTTGGCTTTTTTGAAAGAAACCCGTAAATGATTTATATGCTAAAGTACTGCTAATCACAGTTATTTTGTGTAGGTTTATTCTAAGTACAGATCATAATCAGATGTGGTTATCCTGGTTTTGATCTTAACCAGGCCGATTGGTGAAAACAAATGTACACTGCATCATAACATGCTAAAACATGAAAAAAGCTACTTTTGTTATCCAAATATGCATTCACCTTTCCTCCGTCGATATTGGCTTTATTCGTGTATCCTACAGTCACATTCTCAGTCTTGGCCCTACCTCGTCTTTGTGGAGGGCGTGCCTATTTTTGTGCTTGATATCTTTAGGGCCAAAAGGACTGTTTGGTACTTTAAAGCCATGCAATCAAAAGCCGACTAACATCTCTTTGTGTTAACATGATCAATCCTCGTTCGTTCTTTTTTCGGTTTAAGTCTTCACCTTAACACTGTGATTTGTTCCTAATATGTATATGACATGCATGCTTGAAACCATACGACTCTGAAAGACTGAAACTGTTAATATGAACCTATTTAGAGGTTATTATCGTGTATATCAATTGCAGAGATATTGGTTTCAACCAGTTTGATAACCTAAGCAGCTTCTAAAATCATAGACAATCACAGAATGGTGCAACTGAAATTAGGTACATGCCTATGGAGAAAGCAAGTTCTTGGTACCGAGGTTTAACCAGGAAACGCGTGCTTCACAAGCATAAAGCTATGAACCAGCAATTACGCAACAAACCTACATTGTGTTAGCATAGACATAGGGCTGGATGGCTGAGCAATGATTTTGTTGATGCTTTTGTGAAGGGATGGTTAGTATTTCTTGGTGGAGTAGCAACTTCCTCCACGAATTGTACATACATCACCTTTCCTGATCATTGCTTGCACGTTTTGAAACCTTATAGCCCTCTTTCTAGGCTTTCATGTTAATCAGGACATGTTTATAATGAAAACGAGTTACTGTACTCGTAAAGGCGCATTATTCACTTGCTTTGCTATATACTAGACTTGTTCATGTTGATTTGTTTGTGAAGTATGTTCTTATGATCAATATAACCATCTTTATGCGTAGGTCTGCTGTGTGCAAGCCTTTGGGCTTCATTTCTATTATTAACAAAGAATCGAGTTTCTGAAATTTAGTTCAAGGAATGGTGGTGGAGACTATGATGATGCTTTGTGAAGGTAGTCTGTAGCTGTAATTCTCTACCTAGCTTACTAGCTTTGAAGGTAAAATATCATAATGGCCATTTGTCAGTGTTCTTGCAGCTCGGGAAGCTTCAAGCGCAAGCAATCTTCGCGCCTGTTGGAAATCACGGGTCAGTGCTCTTTTGCTTCAGTATTTAACCACCAACAGACCATGTAGTCTTCAAGGGGGGAGACAATGGCTACTCGACTTCAGTGTTTATGCAGCCTATTGCTCTCGCTTTCGTTATTTCTAGTTTGTTCGGCGTCTAAGTCTCAGGTTTACATAGTTTATTTGGGAGCCAACCAAGTTGACGACCCTCAACTCGCTACGAGATCCCATCTTCAGCTCCTTTCTAGCGTCTTTTCAAGGTTTTCTAACTACCTACTATACATATTTCTTGGGGAAAATGACAAAAACGTATTGTATACTATTACACTTTTGCAAGAGTGTGTGGTGTACTTTGATAATGGCAAAAGAGTGATGTGAACTTTGATTTTTTTGTGCAAAATATGTGTATATGTGCAAAAATGATGAAATTGCCCTTGAAATTAAGAATTAAGATTTTTTTAAAAATACCAATACAAATTTTAATAAGTTTTTCTGAAAATAAATTTTAACTGAAACTTTTATAATCAATTTTTTTAGAATCTTAATTCTAAATTTCAGGAGCAATTTTGTCATTTTGGTACAAATACACACATTTTGTACAAAAAAAATCAAATTCACAGCACTCTCCTACAAAAATGTAACAGTATGAAGCACTATTTTGTCATTTTCTCTATTTCTTGTTCGAAACATCCCTAACTAAACTGTCACTCTATTTTTAGCGAAGAATACGCTGAGAAATCTATGCTCTACAGCTACAGACACGGGTTTTCTGGGTTCTCAGCAGCGTTGAACGCAACACAAGCGAGTAGCTTAGCAGGTAATGACATGAGTTAATAAATTTGGTTGCATAAGTGTGTGGAAGCATTGAGTTGAAGAAAATGCAGGGTTGGAAGGAGTGGTATCAGTGTTTAGGAGCAAGACCCTGAAGTTGCACACAACAAGAAGCTGGGACTTCATGGGTCTCACCTTGGGCTCGGAGAGCACTCCTTTGCAGCTCTCTTATGGAGCAGACACTGTCGTCGGGGTCCTCGATACTGGTATGTATATATATATGTGTGTGCGTCTCAACTATTTTTCTTAGGGTAAATTGCAAAAGGTGATGGTTAACTTTCATTTTTGCAAAACTTGGATATGAACTTATTATTTTCTTGCAAATTGTGTACATTTACCCAAAACTGACATAAATTCCCTTTGAATAAAAATTAAAAAATAAAAGAAATATTTTTTCGACTCGAGATCGTCATTTTCTTTTATTTTATCGCGCGCCATCAATGTTGTGAACTTACTTTGTTCAAGTACATAAAAATTCTCTTGCACGCCATGGGAGTCAAATAGCAAAATTCTGAAGTTGAAAAACATTATATATTTTTTATTTAAAAAATTAATTAATTTTAAGGGCTTTTTTGTCATTTCTGATCAAGTTTACACATTTTGCAAAAAATGGTAAGTTCACATTCACCTTTTGCAATTTACCATTTTCCTTCAAATGTTTTTTAGGAGTATTCTTTCTAGAAAATATCTACTTTTGCTCGAAAAATCAAAGTTCATATCACATTTTTGCTATTAACAAAACTGATGTACACGTTTTTACACAATAGGAAAATTGTGTAATTATTAAAAAAACTGATGTACTTTTGAACCTATGTTTTGTTGTTTGAAGGTGTATGGCCGGAATCACATAGTTTCCGGGAAAATCACGGCTCCGGACCGATTCCATCATCTTGGAAGGGAAAATGTGTGAAGGGAGACCAATTCGATCCACAAACAGCGTGCAACAGGAAGCTAATCGGGGCGCGGTACTATCTGAAAGGGTTCGAGCAGCAGCACGGGAAGCTCAACACGAGTGGAAACTCCGAGTACAGATCGTCCCGTGACGCTTTAGGCCACGGGACGCACACAGCATCGACCGCAGTCGGATCGGTCGTGGAAAATGCGAGCTTCCTCGGGTTCGGGGAAGGCAAGGCGAGGGGTGGTGCGCCCCGAGCCCGCCTCGCGGTGTACAAGACGTGTTGGAACCTAGATTTCGACGGAAAGTGCACTGAGGCGGACATTCTCGCGGCTTTCGACGACGCCTTGCGCGACGGGGTGAATGTGATCTCGGCCTCGTTCGGGTTTTCTCCTCCTCTTGTGCCTTTTTTTGCGTCAGCGGCCGATATTGGGTCGTTTCATGCGACGCAACGAGGCGTCAGCGTCGTGTTTTCTGCTGGTAACGACGGGCCGGACCCGTCTCTGGTGCAGAATGTCGCTCCCTGGTCCATCTCTGTCGCTGCCTCCTCGATTGATCGCACGTTTCCTACCCAAATCCTCGTAGATAACAATTTCTCCATCGTGGTAATATAATTTCCTTCCTTGCATATATTTATGCTAAATTTGTATTACAAATGTACTTTCTGTTTGATTTCATGATATGGTATAGGGGGAGAGTTTGATCACTACACGGTTTAAAGGAAGGATAGCGAGTGCCATCAATTACTTCCAAGATGGGTATGTCCATTTTCTTCAATAAAGATCCATCTATAAATATAACAACATATATTACTAAATAGAGATAATCACAAAAAATGACGGTGTAGTATCCCACTTTTGCAAAAAGTTGTTATGAATCATCTAAAATTTATCGAAATTCTTCAAAACAGATAGAAAATCGGTCATGTGACATCTAATTTTTAAAATGACATAACTTCTTCCGGAATAAAAAATAACTAATGATTAAAAATAATACAAATGTGTTTTTTTAAATCACAAGTAATTTTTTTATGATAAATATATATTTTATTTTTATTCAGTTGGAGGGTATTTTTGTCTTTTCTATTCATTCATAAAGGTATTTATATGTTTTCAACTCATTTTATTTTTTTGAATGGTCTTTTCATTCTTAACTTATTTTTAGTAGTACAAGAAAAGAAGATTAGTTCACGAAATGTGTTGCAATTATCCATGCTAAATATATGTATATTCTCGACATTGTTATTGTTATTGTGACGTTCTCAAGCTTTATTGATGATTGTTGTTGTTTATGATACAATCATGTATAGAGGGAATACACAAACTAATTATGAAATATACTACTGGTACAAACTAGGAAACCCGTAACCCTCGTAACATGATTGACATATTGTTAATGTTACGTAGCATTTGTGAGATGGAGAATTGGATAAGAACGAGGCCAGCTACGGGGAGGATAGTGTTGTGCTTCTCCACGATAGGACCCATATCAAGCAGTGGAGTCGCACAAGTTGCAGTGTGGAGAGCAAACGGGTCCGGACTGGTCTATGCAGAGCCTATGACGAGGCAGATTGCTGATGTTGATTTCATCCCCACCGTCCGCGTTGACATGAATCAAGGGACTAAATTGCTTCACTACATTGCTCAATCTCAAAGGTACTGTTTTTACTTTCTATTTTCTACATTCATAATCTCAAATGATCACATTAATTGGTCCTTGTCCTAGGCTGAATAATAGGATAGTTGCCAAAAAAAAAATTGGTTGTGCAGTATATATCTTTTGCAATGAATGTGAACTTGTTTTTTATTAATAATTAATGACACTATTAAAATAAATTGGAAAGACTTATACCCTTTCAATTACTTGTAAAAATATTTAACTTTTGTCTTTAATTAATTAAAAATATATTTTTTAGAATTACATGTCAAAATAATTTTACTTGTTACTTTTAATAATTTTTTCTTCGAGGGTTAATTATGTTATTTTAAGAAGAAGAAAAATGTACAACCCATTTTGCATTTGTTTTGACAAAATTTGATAAACAGTTCAAAATTTTGAGTAGTTCATAATAAGTTTTTGCAATAAACTAACACTGTTTTCAAAAGAGATAATACATTGCACTTATCCCTAAAATAATATACTTGATACACATTTTTCTGGTTAGACAAAACGTTAAATTTGCTTTCATCGTGCATAACTTGGGAGTTCAGAGGCCAGCTAGTTTATATTTAAGTACATTTCCTTTTTCCAAAATCTGGTTTACTTCCCCATTAACATGATCTTCACATAGTTAGTCGTTTTTTTCACATTTATGGTCGTTGATCCCTTCAAGTAAGATAGCTAAGCATATTATAACAAACGATTATATGTATTCACTATGAAGACTCCCAACAGTTGAGATAAGGCCGAGTAAAACGACTATTGGGGAGTCTCCGGCGCCAGTAGTTGCATACTTCTCGTCCAGAGGGCCAAGCTCGCTCACTCCGGACATTCTTAAGGTAAATGTTTGTTGTTGCGATTATCAATCCATCAACTTCAAATTCTGTTGTCAAAACGTTAGTAACTATAGTCGGCCAGAGCGAGCTTTCTAGGGAATAATTGGGGATTATTTGGGGATAAATCGAAAAATAAATCAGATTAAAGAATTAATCAGGAATTAAAAAGGATTAATCAAACAAGTCGGAGATTTTTACAACATTGTTCAAATTGCTTGATTTGTGCGCGGTAACGTGATTTTGTTACAGCCTGATGTAAGTGCACCAGGAGTTGGGATATTGGCAGCATGGCCTCCCAACATTTCTCCCACTCCATTGCCTAGCGGCCGCCTATCCGTCAACTGGAACTTCCTGTCGGGTTCATCCATGTCGTGTCCTCACGTCGCTGGAGTGGTCGCTCTCATCAGATCAGCACACCCAAATTGGTCTCCTGCAGCCATCAAATCCGCCCTCATAACTACTGGTAAATTTTTGACGATAAATGTAAACTTTTATATTTTTGTACATGCAACTTTAAATTTGAATAGTATTTTATCCTTTATAAATTATTTTTAATAGTGTTGGAGAAATCGTTAGGCACCAGTCAGTCGGGCAGGATCTTCAAGCCCTAGTTGGGGACTAGGCGGATTTTTGTTTTTCTATTTTTTTAATTCATATTAAATAAATTAATATACTTATATATTATGCTATTTAAAATAATAGTAGAAATATATTACCGGTAAATTTTTTACTTGTGAAAATTATTTTATTTAGCCTTTTAAAATTATTTTTAACGGTGTTATTAACCATGCAAAAAATAAGATAAGTTCACGGAAATATTTTACAATTATCGAGGTGTATCGACAACATTACACTGCCAGTTTTTGCAATTATGTCTTTTTAATTTGCAAGTCTTTTTCCGCGTGCGTAACATGATATTCTCTTGTGTGCTGTCTCAGCGTACAACGAGGACACGAGCGAGGATTATATCCTCCCGGGCGGATCAACCGCTGCAGGATCCAACCCGTTTGACATTGGCGCGGGGCACATAAACCCGCTGCGGGTGTTGGATCCAGGTCTAGTCTACGACACGAAGACCAAAGACTACATTTTGTTCCTCTGCAACATAGGATACACCCAAGACCAGATAAACAGCATTGTCCTTCCCTCTTCCGGGACAGGCACGAGCTGTCCGAAAACCCGCAAAACAATCACAAACATGAACTATCCCTCCATTTCCATATCCAACCTCGAGTTGACTGTGACAATCAAGAGAACCGTTAGAAATGTGGCGAAGAACCCGGATGCCATATACTTTGTGTCGGTTGAGAGGCCGAATGGGGTTGGAGTTGTGGTGTGGCCGCGGGTTCTTGTGTTCTCGTGCTTTCAGGAAGAGAATTCGTATTACGTGACACTGAGGCCGGAGAAGAAGTCGAGGGGGAGATATGATTTCGGGGAGATCGTATGGTCTGATGGCATACATTTTGTTAGGAGCCCTCTGGTTGTGTCTGTCAACTGCGCAACTGAATCGGATAAAAACAAAGGCTTTGACTTGCAGGCTCATGCCAGCATTTAGCTAAGCCATATTGGCACTGTGTTGCACATCTTGTGCTTGTAATTGATTCACAGTAGAGAATAGTTTCAGGTTAGCTGCAACTTTTGTTTCAACAGTTTCTGTTTTCCTATACGACCATCTTTCTTTACGTAAATTGGCCAAAACTTCAGTGGTGGTTCAACTTTTCTTATGTTTGTGAAGGTTTCATTTGTTAAATATTTTGTTGGAAAAATTGCAAAAAGTAGCTGCAAATTATTCAATTTTTGCTGGTTGTGAACTTTTTTTATTATAAAATGTAGTGGTAAACTTACTAATTATTTGCAAAACGCGTAATATTGTCTAGAAATGATGAAAATATCCATAGAATTGAAATTTTAAATGTATATAAAAAATAAATTTGAGCTCGTTGGTTTTCGTCTTCTTCGACCTAGTATCACCAGATGTGGCTTAATAGCACAACGATAAAAAGGAAGAGTCGGATCAACTCGTCAATTAAAGAAGAGAAATATAAACAAGTTTGAGTTGGGAACAAATTAATTAATTCTTTTAATTTTAGTCATTTTCGATTTTAGACAAAATTACACGTTTTACAAAAAAAATGAGAAGCTCGTTGCCACTTTTGCAAAAATTGAATAGTTCACAACTATTTTTTTTTTTTGTAATTTACACCAATTTGTTCGAACTAATCAGATAGTTGTGAGTCAAATTAGTGTTCAAGGTTTGACTCATTATAACCAAACTACTCAATTTTGAGTTTAACTTTTCATCGTTCAACCAACTCTTGAGCAAATTCGTTTACTTCATCGTATTATCATTTTAGTATTAGTTAAAGTAGGTTAGAGCTCGCTAGTATTAGTTAAACTAGGTTAGAGCTCCAAGCAATGCACTTTTAATTGTAACATGTTATTAAATAACTAAAATTGTTTTTTTAAGAAACTAAAATTATTTAATATGCTCAAATTTATATTTTTTAAAAGTAAAATATTATAAATTAAATATTATAAATTAAATATAATAAATTGTAAAAAAAGTAAACAATAAATTA
>JAYMTP010006077.1:0-12510 GCA_036897365.1 Geranium brycei | reverse complement strand
GGCCAAAATCCGGTCGGTCTCGGTCCCCAATTCCGGAAACCGACCATGTCCGGTCCGGTTATCGGTTTCCGGCGCCGATTCCGGTTATCGGTTTCCGGCGCCGGTTCCGGTTAACCGGTTATGAGCACCCCTAGAGAAGATGATGATTGGTTCTGAAAAATTAAGGCATTGGAGAGCTTCATTTTGTAATGAATAGCCTCACGTCCGGTTCAGTTACAGGGCACATCATTAAATGTCAGGCAATACAGACATTTTAGTTAATGTCTATTACAAAAAAAATTTAATAGTAATAACTTGCCAAGATAGGTAAGGTAATTTTATAGCTCACCTGTATTAACAATCCAAGTTTCTTGTAAACCACTCAAAATCCAGTATCATAAAATTGACATATTTTCGGAGTCAAAAGCCCTGATCTTCTCAACTTGTACAAACTCCAATATATGTAACAGTAACAGTAACATAACATGCATAACTTTGCCTAATCAACCTGAATTTGATCTCCACACAGACAAATTACTCTTTTCTCAGCACAAAACTATGTGAGTCATAGCTTCTCACACCATCTGGCACATTCTATGTATAATTGGACCACTTACACTTATATCATATTATGGTTGTGAATCTAAAGAGTTCAGTTTCGGGATGGGGTGGACCCATCCGCATGCACACCTCCATTCTCTGCAGTTTCCAGAGCAACATCTGCATCGTCACCAGGCCCGACATTCCCAGAATAGACTGGCTCGAGCAAACCCTGCAGCCTCAGTAGATAGCTCTGGCTCGAAGGTTGAGTCCTCACATATGGACTTGTTCTTGCAGTGGTTGTTGGTGAGAGTTCGGAATCAGGACGGAGATTGACAAGGGCGCTGAGGTCAAGGTTGGGGAAGACCGAGCAGCGGCATCGGGGACATTTAACATTCAGTCGAAGCCACTCGTCGATGCATTCTACGTGGAAATTGTGTGCACAAGGCAAGCCACGAACCTGCAGTTATTGCCCAATTAAGAAACTACTGTTTAAGTTCCCAGGAAATAAGAACCTTATGAAAGGGCATGTATCATACGACATCCTCCAGTATATAGCTTAAATGGCAAAGTGGAGGAAGCGGAAAATAAGCAATACTGCCGCAGTAGACATTTTCAGTCATATCTAAAACAAGGGGTTTCTGTGAAAAAATTGGAATATAAATACATATACAATGAGCGAGAGACAGCTTTACCTCATTTCCCACATGAAATTCCTCCAAACAGATGGGACATTCACTACAATCGACCGGAACAGCCTTCAACCTGAACTTTGGAAGTTCCTGAATGAGTGCCTCCACTGCTTCCCTCTGGAAAAAAAATTGAAAGGAAAACCATAGCTATGAGAAATACGGTGAGTTTGAAAACAAGTGCCGTGCACACACCGCTTGACTTCCAACAAACAACTCTTGGAATGGCAGTACCCTCAAAAATATATACCATATGTATCAAGCCATGCATTATTTTTGTTTATTTTGCATATCCCAAGCTATCATAATAGGATTATTAATATTAAATAAATATAAATATCTATAAAATAAAATAAAGATATAAATACTGACGACACTTTCTTTACCATCATATACAATTAAACAGGTGAAAATTCACACTTGAAAGGCAGTTCAGTAATTACACCCCTGTTGAGGATGTAGGGTCTACCTGAGCTTGAGTCAAGTAAAGTCCAGGATGGTATGCAGTGGTATCTTGACCCATGCCTCTCATCTCTTGACCAGCAGCTTCAAATGCCCAATCTGGTACCCTGATCATGTCAAGTAAAACCTGTAACAAATAGCAGAATACTTCTTAAGTGCACTGTCAAAATTAATAAATGAAATACACTATATATTAAATATGCATTGAATTCTATGTGAATCCAATTCGGAGCTGTCACACAGCAAGCATCATAATACCGAAACAAAATAACTACAGTCATACCTGAAATAGGTAGTAAAGCCATGAAAGAATAATCTCTACAAAATATACTTAAAGATCAAATAAGTATATATACGGATATAACAATCGCAATATGACATCAATACGTCAACCCCTATCCCCTTGCACGCTTACAGCTCCTAAACGAAAAATTATTATGGAATAATTCTTTTTCATATAAACACCCGAGCAAACAAACAGCCAATATATTACACAAGTTCTATAAGAAATAAGTACCTTCTCGGGCAGTATTTTTTCTTCTTGTTTAAGAAACACTTCTAGATTCATCAGGGCACGTATCTAACTAAAGGCCCAGCTCTCCAATACAGAAAAGAAACCAGAAACAACTAACATGGCATTTCGCCCAAGAAAAAGTAAACTAAAAACAACAAGCTAGCATGATAACTTGCAACCCAACTACAATATAGAATGATATATAGTACACTCAGACAACTGCATGTTCCAACCGAGTAGTGCTACAAGGGAAAACAAATAAATAAAGATGTTGATTTAAAAGGGAACATATGCAATTTAGTTTCTTCAGTCTTTATGTTTTTTATTAGATCTTCAGTTTTTATGTGAAATAGGAACACAATGAAAATGTGTGTATTTCCATCTGTGTTATCTGCCAAAATCTCAGCCGTAATTTCCTAGACTGCTTATATTGAAGATTCAATGATGAAAGCTTAGAGACAAAGGTGTTTAAATGCATAATATGTTTAATATTTTACCCCAAATTCTGAAATAGGGATCCCTTGCTGAGCACGCAACATATGGGCTTCTCTTCGTATTAGCCACTGCAAAGGCAGAGTCCACAAAACAAAAATGAGATGTAATAGAATATTGCTCAAAAGCATCATTATACTATGATGACTTTTAATACACAAGGTGGACCTTATATGCCAATGCAGAACAGAACAGTGAAAGAAGAAATGCAGAAATACAAAAATAAGTTATCGCTTCCAAATTAGAGGACAGCAATGTTGACCTTTGAAGGGGTACAATAAGCACAACCAACCTTTCCAAAACAAATAGACGCAACGAGAACAAGCCCACAGTAGCTGAAAGCCAACCAAATAATAAATCCCCACTTCTGACCTTCTTCAGGCAACTGCAAGCACATGACATTTGACATAATTATAATGCTTGATTGCAGATGAAATTTACCCAATTTTTATTGCTCTTTATGTCCTTTGCAGTAGTGTCATATATGAATAAAACTTACACATCCTCGTGCATTAGTGAACCACAAGGTACCGATAACTGTCCAAGCCCAAAGGAATGGGTAGAGTATAAAAGAGAGGACTGAAAGAACTGCTACTCTTCCACAGAAACGAGCATGCCTCTGCTGCCAACCAAAATCCCTATGTACGAGATTTTTTTAAGAAACCAAATTGAACTTGGAAGTACAATAACTACTTTGAAAACAAAGCAAAGAAACAAGTAAATTATATATAACAACACAAACAAAAAAACACCTAAGTTCTAGACACTGACAGACAAACAGAGCTGTGATGAAGCAAGGTGAACATTAAGATTTTGAAAACATAAGATCATTACAAACAAGCCCAAGGATGACTGCCCTTATACTGTGAATATCTTTTACAATTATAAACAAAATAAAGAATAGTGCAACTTAAACTCATGTACTTATATACAGATACTTCCACATTTCCACCATAAACTTTCGTGGAAAACACCAAGTTGAGAAAATCTTAAGTCAATGCACACATTCTACCAACAACATACAGCTAGTAAACAGCGTTCAACTCATAAACATGGCCGTTTTTTCTTATATTTTCTTTCCCCTTTAGAACTCACTATACCGTGTCTCTACGCTGAATGCCCCTTCGGAAGAAAGCAAAAAAGTGCTAAAATTACTTGCTTTCAGAATGCCATAAACAATTCAAAAGGAACACCAAACAGATCCACACATAAGATGTTAGAGAAAAAGAAAGGTGGGTTTGAAGAACTTACAACCCCATCCCTGCAGCAAGTGCATTGTCGGCAAACATCAACAGGCGGAAAACAAAAACAGCTGTATAATCAACCTGAAACGCAAATGGTGATGTATAATTTAGTACAAACTTTCACCTAACTGGGCAAAGACACAACACTCTTACAAAACCAATTCAATTTTTAAATTAAACAAAAAAACTTACCACTATCCAGATGTGCAATGGATATGTACAGAGATGGTACCTACTCCAATTGATTGCAACAATGATTCTGATAGTAACATTGTTAAAGAATAAAAATAACCCCAAGCCCATTTTGGTTTATAAATCTGAATTAAAATGACTAAATGCTTATAGAGGATGAAATAATCAGCTAAGTTGAGCCATGTAATCACATTATTTTCAGTTGATGCAAAACAGAATTATTATAGCTGGCTTGCATTTTCTCATCAACTAAACAGGCGAAAGAAACAAAATCTGACATTAAGAAAAACAAAAAACAAAATCACTAGTGAATTAAAACAAAAACTCGCCTAAATTAACCACACAGGTTCATTTCAGCATCAGGAAGGCACCTAAAAAAAGTAACAAAAATCCCGAAACCTTTCAAATTCCACAGAACAAAGGATACACACTCGTCGCGAGCATGGCCAAGAAGAATCCATCGAACCTGCAACAAAGACAGTAATTGCCAGTCATGAAACCGATTCGCCTGATACCGAATTGAACGCATACGATCGTACAGGTATTGGAACTGACCATTTGAAATTGACTCCTCTGACGGCCATGGACGGTGAAACTGTGCGGAAACCCTACTGCAACGGCGATGATCGATCAAGCCTTCATTTCAGTGACGCGATTGCTCGAATCGGAACCAGAATCTTCAGCGCACCGATTCTGTTTCGAATTGAAGCGTGAAACGTGAAAAGAAGAGCGACGATAGCGATCAAGAGAATGAAGAATAAGCAATGTGCCACTAGCAGAGGGAGAGAGGAAAAGAAACAGACGTCACGGAGACCGGGATGGACTTCACTTGAGGGACTGTGCCGTTATATAACGCCGTCTGATGGGCGCTTCAGCTGACTCGGTTGAGGATAAACCTTATTTTGGAAGGGTCCGATTATATCGGATAATTAATTACTCGTTATTATTTTTAACCATACAGGTTTCTTACATCACTATTTACACTGGTTGAGCTGCCCTTTTGTCTCACTGAAGTTAATTGTGTTAAAAAATAAACTTTTTAATTAATGCTTTTCAATAAATATCATAAACACGTGAAAGTGTACTTAGCACATGGTTTAAGAAAGCGTTAGTTGACCAGAAGTCAAGAGTTCGAGCCGATTTACTTTTACATACGAATTAAATTTGCGTAGAATTAATTTATTAGATTTGGGTAGATTAACTTTTGGGCTTTATAAAAGTAACTAAAAACACCATTTTTCAATTATGTCTTCTCCAACAATACGACCGAGGGTAGAAAAAGTTAAGTTTGTTGTAATAATATAATTAAAGAAAACAATAATCAAGTAAATGAGACAAACACTATGAGACATAGATGATTGTTTGCATGTTTGCCACGTGTGATATGTGGTAGACACAATTACACCAAGGCTACCTAAATTTCATTGGCTTTTGGGGAACTTCAACCCAAAAATTATATTTTATCTTGATATACTTGTGTTAGGTCTCAACCCTAATTTATTTTAATACATACACTATTATTTCGACACAACTATTAAATTTCAATTTTGCATTTTCATGAGTCCAAGTTTTAGTTTTGTAGATCTCAAGATGATGTTCCAAATTTATTTATGTTTTTGTTGTTTGATTTCTTTGTTTCTCTTGATTTGTTCGTATGTGTATATTTGAACTGTAACACTCAAATATTAGTTGTGAGTTATGTAATTTTTAAGGGATAAAAAGAAAGAGGAAATGAATGAAGTTAATAATAAAAGGAAGACAAAATTACTTTTAAAAAAATGTAGAGGAATGAGAGAGAATCAATCATGTATGAAAGTGTTTTATTAATTTTGTGATATCACGGAACAAAGGAGAAGTGGGAGAAAACTGATGTAATGAAGTTAAGATAAAAGAAAAATCAACAAGCTCGAGTTAAAAAAAATTAATTAATTTTTTAAAAGCTTGATTCCACAATCATTTTCATTTAAAATTATACCATTTTTTCAAGGAATAATTCCATGTGGCTACCTCCAGAATTATTAGTTTTTCAGGTGGGTACACCTAGAATATTTTTTTTCTAGATAAGTATACCTAAGTTTTGCAAAATTTTCAATTTGCACATTTTCGTCTAATTCCGTTAGTTTTTAACATTTTTGACATGTGAAATGACTAAGATGCCCTCAAGAGTTAAATGAGTTATTAAAATTGGATTGAAAAGACTAAAATGCCCTCACGTATATTTCTAATTTTCAAACCTATGTCATCCATTCTTTCTCTTCCCCCTTTCTCTCTCTCACTCCTCTCCCTCACATCAATCTCTCATCTCACAAAGTGTAACTAACCATTTTCACATTTTTGTGTACCAATTACCAAACACAATATAACCACACATTCATAAATGAAGAGAATTTTAATGGAGCAGCTAAAAACTGAGAACAATATGTTCCTTTAATCAACACTATGTTCCACAAAAGTCTAATGGAGTAGTTTTAATGTTGGATTTGATGTTGTTTTTACTGAATCATACTGGTTATGTGATTAATTTGGTTTATAATAACCTGAATTCAACAGGTTCTAAAGAACATGGTGTTGAAAGAAGACAAAGAAGCAGATTGTTGCAGATACGGGAATGACAAATGCTGGAAGCATTTCCTATGTAATGTGAAGTTGGTTTGCGGAGACACAACAGAGGTTTCTCATTTGTTCCAGTCTTATGACACTGCCGAGTATGAGATTACACATACGAAATTAGATTGGATTGATCGATTTTAAGTTTCCTAATAGAGATTAAAGTTTAGTCAGGAGATGAGTGGGCCCTTCAGCCCATACCAGGCCCAAACAAGTAGCTCAAATGTGAACCCAAAATGTATGCTCTGGGCCCAAAGTGGATCTCTTGTGATAATATGCTTTGGAAGCTCCATACTATTAGTGACCATTTCAGTTTAAATCTCTTTTCAATTCATTTGGTTAACACATTTTTAGGAACTAGTCAAAATAGTTTTTGTCCATTAAAATTTTCAGAATAATCATTGAATAGCACTTGTTTAAAATTTTATCATATTAATAGTTAGACTAAGTATGGCTTATCTCTGAAAAAATTTAAAACTAAACTAATCTTAGAAAAAATGTAAGGAGTAAAATGACTTTTAACTACCGAAAGTTCAAATATGAAAGGTGTTTATAATAAAACTGCCATAAATGAAAGAAAAAGGACGGAAAATTGATAAGAGTCATAGAGATATGAAAGTTGGAAATGAGAAGTTGACAATGAACCGAACCAAACCAAACCAAACCAATCAAGTCCCAAGATTTTCAAAGTATCCAAATTAAAGGAGTATAAAATCGTTGATATGCATTGATAATTTAGGAGACTATTTATACAACATATCTCTAACAAATATTCAAAATGAGATCAATATATTTACGCAATATATTTATTTTGACTATATCTATCACCTTCCTGCAGTCAGAAGAACGGGAGGTTCCTGGACGTTGAGACTGGAACGAAAATCATCAAATAGTACCGGGAAAATTTTCTCGGTGAAAATATTTGCAACATGGGAGCGAGATGAAACATGCCATACACGAAATTGTCCACGAGCAATCTTTTCACGAACAAAGTGAATATCAACTCGATGTGCTTGGTCTTCTGGTGTTGAACATGACTGTCGGACAAGTAAATGGTGCTGACATTATCACAATATACTAAAGTAGCCTGAGAGATAGGACAATGAAGTTCAAGCAGAAGAATTCTGAGCCAGCAACACTCTGAGACCACACTGACCACTTCACTGTATTCAACCTCGGTGTTGGATTCAGATATTGTATGTTGGCGTTTAAAAGACCAAGACACCAAATTATCATCCAAGAAAACACAATATCTGGATGTGGGGGAAGTGAATAAGTTTTATCATAACCCAAAATACGAATATGAGACTATTTTCAACAATAACATGACAATATTGCGAGAATTAGAATAAGAGGTGAGAGTACATGACTGAGATGACATATGTGAGCTAGCATCCGAGTCTATATACCATTGTGAGTCTTGTGGAAATAACGTCATTGCCTGAAATGCAACATCAATAACAGTCGGAACAGGTCCAGGTGTGCTGGGATGAGATACATTGAGAGTGAAGATTCGGTCCCAAAATACCGATTTGATCGGGATGGGGGAGGGCAGTAGTTTCCATGTCTGGGCCCACGAAATTGGGCCGGGAGTGGGCCAGGCCCACGGGAAATGTCCCGCCCGTCTGAACCGAGCTACAGGAAATTAGTCGGAAGGTAAAAATCGCGAGTCACCAATAAATCAATGAGCCAAATATAAATAAATTATCAGAGAATCTAATATAAATCAATTATCAGAGAACAGTATATAAGTGAATCAGATATAAATAAATTTATTAGTGAACCGGATATAAATCAATTATCAGGGAAGCAGATATAAATCAGGTTTGGTTCAGCTTTTGTGCTCGGACGAAAAACTGATCCTTGTGGCTGGAGATCGGTGCATGTGCTCGGAGATCAATCGGAGGGAAAAGAATCGTTGGTCGGCGCTTGGTCGGTATTGGCAAAGATCAGCGTCCGAGTCGGTCTTCGTACAGAAACTATCGAATTCTGATTTGCTGCGTCAGCTCACGCCGTCGAGAGGAGATCGGAGGTCGACGCTTCAGGATGGTCTGGCTTCGCAGCTGGTCGGCCGCAAGGGGGCGTTACAAGTTGGCTCCTCCGCGTCAGAGAGAAACGAAAAGAAAGAAACAAATTAGTGGTTGGTGCTATGTTTTTAGTTACAAAAAACAGAGTGGTTTTGTGTTATGTTTTTAGATGCAAAAACAGAGTTATATGTGAGGGAAAAGTGAGAGATAACGCGCGAGAGAATGACAACGAAACCAATTTGGGGCGGATTTGGCAATCCCCATTCCCGTTAGAAACGGATCGGGATTCCCTGTTTTAACGGGAACGTGGATTCCCATCGGGTTTGGGGATTCGGATTCAAGAATTCCCCGCCCTGTTTTCGTTCGGATTTAGGGATCCCGTCGGGGACGGAAGATATTTCCATCCCTAGCGGCCTATCACTCCAAAACTAGGCCTCCAATGTGAAAACTTACTTATTCAAATTTGTAGTTCTCCATGTATTCTTTAATTTAGACACAAATTTGCTCGATGTGGACTCTAAATGTGGAAGATATGTTGCTCGCAAAAATTGTCGATGAAGCTGACTAAAAATACCTAGTTGGATAGCCAGTTGCCGAGCAAGGTGTCGAGTTTACCTGATAGGCATAACTCAACTGCAATAGTAGGTTGTATCAAATTTGTAGTCATTGAAGTGCTCTTTAATTCGACTCAAATTTCGCTCTATTTGAATTTTCGATTGAAATGTTATGACCTTCGCAAGATCGATCGATGACGCTAGCTCAAAGTACTGAGTTGGGTGCCGAGCTTAGCTTGACACGAGCCTAGCTTGGTATGTTGGTTTTCAAAAAGGTTCGGGTTGTCAAGCTGAAACAACCTGCCAAGTGTTGCTCGGCAGGTGAACTCGACAACTTTGCTCTCTCCTCTTGTCTAGTTCATGTTCTAGCTGCTTCAGGATGAGAGAGAATCAGTAGGTTGCTCGGCAATCAGACTCCTTGCGTTGGTGAATTTTGCTCTGAAATGCCTATTTTCACTTGAATTACACTTGGCATACACATGAAGCAAATATGACACAAATAACAGTAAAGGCTACAAAATTCGGGACAAAATCATATTAAAATGAGAAAAATTCGACTCGGGAGGATACAAAATGTCCGATTCATCAATTTTCCTTTCCTCTTCTTTGACCGAATAATACCGCCCAGCTTGTTAACACGACGGTAAAAAAGATTCGAAGCAACTTGATGTTTAGATAAGAGAAAAATTGACAAGTTCGAGTCTCTATCTCTATCGCTGGCACTCGCACCTCGACTCGTGGATCGAGCAATTGTTCAGTTCCGGAGTCGAGGAGCTCACGCTCGAATCGGGAACAGGTACTGCCATTTACACATTGCCTCCGTATATGTTCTGTTCCAGGTTTCTCACAAGGTTATGTCTCAAGTCACGGTTTGGTTTTGATTTCAAGCATTGTATTAGTACTAGTGTGAATTTTCCCAATTTAGCTGTGCTGACCCTGCAGCGCCTCGCATTCGGGGAAGAGGTGTTGAATAATTTTATATCTGGCTGTCCCAATTTGGAGATTTTGGAAATCACCGTGTTTCCTAGTGTTTTGAGCGTTTGTGTTTCGGGTCTCGCTAGGCTTCACACTGTTAAGTTGTCGGGGAGCTACTATGGCACCTTTTCTAGGGTTAGGATTGTAGCGCCCGGGCTTAAAATCTTCAAGTTCTCGCGAAAAAAGATGAGTGACACGGATTTTGACCTGTTTGTGTATTCTTTTTCTAGGGTGAGTTGTTTGTGTATTCTTTTTCCCCAAACTACTTTTTATAGGTTATGTTAACTTCAGAGACGTGATTTTTACAATGTGTGTATGCTTTTTACCAGAATGTGATTGTATGTGAAGATTTAGATGAAAATTTCATAAAAATGGTTGGCGATATAAAGGAAAGGCAACCATTTTTGGAGGTTATGCGCATTATGACATATGAATGTATGTTGAACGAATTATTCAGAAAGTATTTTGAGAAGATTGTTTTAGTCACTTTAATATCTAGCGACCATGAAAGTCGCAAAAAGTTCTCACAGGTATTAATCACATAGTTAGTTAATGTTGTTGGATTTCGTGTTTTCTTTTTGTTACTGAAATATACTGGTCATGTAATGAATTTGGTTTATAACCTGAATTCAGCAGGTTCTAAAGAATATGTGATTGAAAGAAGACAAAGAAGCAGATAGTTGCAGATATGGGATTAACAAATGCTGGAAGCATTTCCTATGTAATGTGAAGTTGGTTTGCAGAGACACAACACAAATTTCTTATTTGTGTGTCTTATGACACTGCTGTGTACGAGATAGAGATTGAAGTTTAGTCACGAGAATAGTGGATCACACGTAACTCAGCCCATAGTAAGCCCAAACAAGTAGCTCAAAATTTTGTGGTGGATCCAAAATGTATGCTATAGGCCCAAGATATTTAAACCTTCTTGTGCTATAATATTTCTAGTTTGTCAAAAAATTTGTTAAAGTTTTGCTTAACACAATTTTAGAAACCGGTCAGTATAACTTTTAATCCATTAAAATTCCAGAATAATAATCATTGAATAACACTTGTTTAATTTTTTTATTTATCAATTCAGTAGTTAGAAGGTATGGCTTAATTTTTTTAAAAAAATATTAAAACTGAACTAATCTTAGAAAAATTCTAGGATTAAAATAACTTCTAATTCCCAAAAGTTCAAATATCAATGGTGTTTATAATAAAAACTACCATAAATGAAAACTAAAAGGACGGCAAATTGATAAGAGTCGTAAAGATATGAAAGTTGGAAATGAGAAAAAGGTGAGAGCGAAGTTGACAATGAACCAATTGAAACCAAACCAAACCAATCACAGTCCAGAGATTTCCAAACTATCCAAATCTCCTTTCTTGTTTCTTTTCTCCTTTTATTTACTTCACCTATGAACTCTTTTTTGAACATATTAAATGGTATATTTCAAAAGGGAAAAAATTGTTTTGATCTATAACTAATTTATATTTATCTATAAAAGAACAGATAAATGGAAGATACAAAATTGAGATATAATGATAATTTATAAATTCGATAATAATCATTATATAATCAGATTGGATTTAATCAATCTATTTAATCCATTACAAATCAATAATCTGATCATTAATCAAACTAAATTTTAAAATAACTTATCATTCAGAACCCGTGAAGGCGTGAACTGATTCAGGTGTGAGTGAAACAATTATAATATAAATCCAAATGATTTCACAATTTTTGAAAAATAGAGTTAAAAAATATGAGAAAAGGAAATACAAGTCAGTAATGTATCTTCACAAACCAATCAAAATTCAAAGCTCAATCATAAATCAATTCTGATAATAATTAAAAAAAGAAAATGAGGAAAGAGGAGACCAAAGTGGGTCAGAGGCACACGTTGAATAACAGGCAGCTCCATGTGTGCCCACATGCCCTCCATAGCCACTAGCTTCTTGCGGTAGAGACGAAGACGACGACCCAGAAGAAGAAAACAGCTCCAGAGGCACACAAAAAAACAATTTTTTCTCACACCCATTTTCTTGATTTCAAGAACCCAATTCACAGAAACCCAAATCAGTCGTCATAGATAAGAGAAGCATGAAGGAGGGCGGAGAGGGTTTTGTTCGGGCGGATCAGATTGATCTGAAGAGCTTGGACGAGCAGCTGGACCGCCACTTCAACAGGGCGTGGACGAGGGACAAGAACCCCGGCGACGACCTCGCCGCCGCCACCACCGCCACGGC
>JAYMTP010006076.1:0-12511 GCA_036897365.1 Geranium brycei | reverse complement strand
CCATAGGCACGGCCGCACGGGGTCTGGGGAAGAGAAGAGGAAGTGATGGTGGTAGAGGCGTGATGATGATGAGATATGAGAGGGAGAGAAGAGATCATATAGGTAGGTAGGTGTGGTGTGCGAGCGTGGTGTGGACATGTGGTAATTAGGGTTGGGTTGGGTTACAGCTGTGTGATGAGTAATAATAATATAATATATTATATAATATATATTATATATTATTATATTCAGTTTCAGTCGGTACCGGTTAACAGCAGTTATTGAAATTAATAACTGCAGACCGGACCGGTTCTTACCGGTTTTGACAAATCAAAACCGAATTGCTACCGGTTTGTTCCGGTTCCGGTTTTGTTCGGTTTCGGTCGGTTTCCCGGTTTCCGGGTTTATATGGACACCCCTACCATTTACCACAATCTGGAAGCCAAACAACCTGCATCAACCTTGTTTAAGAGAAAACACCTGAAAATACTAAAACTCAATAACAACCAGAGCCTTATAGATCAATATGCAAATAATAAAGTTTTTTTCCATTTTTCTCATTCAATTTATCTCCGAACCCTTAAACAATCTCTTCTTTTTTTTCCTGTCAAATAGTGAATCTGAAAGGCTTAAAGATTATATATACATATATATCTACCTAGCAACGAAGGAAAGGCAAAAATCCACAGAATACATGGGCCTGTACATATCTTCTTCGCTCTGGAAACAACAAAAGAGAAACAGATACAGTTGAAATGTACATCATCAAGATCAAGCAGTAGAGTAGAGCAGCCAATTATGAGAAGCTCTTGACTGAAGAATGGCTCTTGCTCTTCCACAAGAAGCTGATAGCCTTTCCCACTGTTCTTCTAGAGATTGATTTAGATATCGGCTTTGCTTCCGGAGCTGGCTTGGGAACATCCTTTTTCTCATCTTCTGTGTTCTCAACAACCTCCTGGCAAGTCTCAACGGGGGGTGGCGTCTGTTGGTCTCTCAGGCGCTGCTCACGGAACATCATCAATAGCCTTTGCGCCTTCTCTTTCCCTCTCACCGTCCCGTTCACTGAAACCGACACCAACCCAGGTATCACCCCTTCTTGCAGAACCATTTGACAGCATTTCTCGTTCCCGTTGCATAATATCAGGAGACACGACACAACGTGCTCCTGCTCGCTACCTTCACCAGTATCCAATACCGTTGCCAGCCCACTGATGAGGCCCGGGTTTGATGCCATCTCTTCTTTTCCCGACTCGCTCGCAGCTAAATTGATAAGGACAGCGAGGCATTTTTCCGTCCATGTCGAGAGTATGCACTGGAGGCCGCTGATTATGCCGGCTGAGAGGAGTTTGGGAACATTGGGCGGGTGGGTGGAGAGGTGATAGACGGCGTGAAGTGAATCGAGTTTGCATAAGGGCTCGGTTTCGATCTGAAGCTGCTGTACTAAGAAAGGGACAGCCTGACTAGAGCCAATGATGGGCTTGGCTTCTTCGAGGCAGGAGAGATTCAAGTAGAGGGCTGTTGCCGATCCATGAGAGCTGCTATTGGATATCATTTGCTCCAGAACTGGAATCACTCCTGCTGCTAACATTGTTCCCTTGTTTCTGGAAGAATGTTCAGAAGGAAAGTTATATTCAAATGCATGTCTATTGCCTATGAAAATATTACTTTCAACCGAAACAGAATTAGGCATTGTAAAAAAGATGCATATATACAACAGCTTCTAGTATGATTAGTCCAGCATGAAGTCCCACAAACCTTTGCTCAATCTGCCCATGTCTAAATAATAGAAAAATAAAAGCCGAAGAGCACATATATATTCAGTGTCCAAGGAAAAAAACCACATAGAATATAAGGCAACACAATAAATTATAGTAAAATATGATAATGAGAGCAACAAAAGGGAGACAACTCATGAAATCTTGTGATAGAGTGGTGACCACAAGAGATCACTGAAATCAAGTAGTTTTTTGGAGGTAAAATTATTCTTCAGTTTCTAAAATGGAGAAGGATTTGATTTGATGGATTTTTCAAGTAAACAACATACTAATGATTTATGTAAAACCCTTTCAGTAGATTTCACTTCAATTAATTCTAAACCTTGCCGTTTCACTTATTACAGACACATTCAAAAAGAGGACAAACCTGTTATTGTTAACAGCAAGGTTGAAT
Source organism: Geranium brycei (assembly GCA_036897365.1). Classification (NCBI taxonomy): domain Eukaryota; kingdom Viridiplantae; phylum Streptophyta; class Magnoliopsida; order Geraniales; family Geraniaceae; genus Geranium; species Geranium brycei. The sequence goes on along the minus strand of JAYMTP010006076.1, from coordinate 10,363 downwards.
AGGGCCATGGCTCCAACATCCTGCGCAGCTGAATCTTCTTCACTGACAGCAGACTTTAGAAAACACAATAGCACTTCAACAAAGCCAAGATCGCCCATGGCAATTCTAGCCTCCTCGTCTTCCTTTAGCAAAAATCTTATTTGTTCTACGACTTTGCACTTTTTGTTTAAGCTTTCCTCTTCGTTTAAAACAGTCAGATAATTCTTGTATCTTTCAACCACATTCGTCTCAGAGTCTCCCTCTTCCTCTTCCTCATTTACAGACACATTTTCCTTTGCATACTCTTCAGCCTCCTCGGTAATACAGCTTTCCTCTAAAGGAACCACTTTTATCCCGCTAGACTTGCAGGACCTGGAGCTGTCCACTAATCTTGAATTTGTAGACTCACACTCGGACAATGCCAGCCTCCAATAGTTGAGATCAAGAGACTCAGGGGGGGCACTAGGTGCCGGAACTCCATTCTGTTCACACCAACTAGCAATGAGGCCCTTAACACAGTAGTTAAGAGTCAACCCATTATGTGAAAGCTGCTGCTGAGTCTTTGGGCATGTGTTGTGTCCATCACTTAGCCATTTCTCAATACAGATTCTTTCGTATGTTTGCCCGGAAGAGATTATAACAGGGTCATACATGAGTTGCAATGATATAGGACACCTCAACTCTTCAGGTGGAACGGGCATCTGCCCCGATCTCCTGATGTTTGGTTTGAAATTGAAAGAACTCAGTTTTGACAACTGTCGTTCAAAGGCATGGCCGTTGCCCCCAAGCACACCGTCCTCAGCAGAACTCCGTACAGTTGGTGAACAAGGTGTAGAACCCTGTGAATCATTGTCGTCTGATACCTCACTTCTAAATAACTTGGAGTATTTTCTCATTAGATGCAAGAGGTATGCCACAATCGATTCCTTCCGCTTGTCTTCCTCCATGCGAGCTCTTTCTATGAGTTTTTTCAGAGCTCTTCTCTCAGTTACAGCAGCTCTGGATGAGGTAATTCCAAGTTTAGTAGCAGCCTGGTGAAATGATTCAAGCTCAGAACCATCAACGGAGTTGTCGAATTTTTTGCCCTGTTGGAGCAATGCAATTATTTCATCGCCAACTTGCTTCTCTGATGGATCAAGTGAAAACACAGCAACCTCGAGCTCATTCAATATCTCTTCAATCTGAAAGTGGTTCAAGCACAAAAGATGTTAATGTTATTCTCAAGTAGAATACACGAAGATGGAAATTATAATTATCAGCCACCATTAGTAAGGAAAGATTATGAGTCATTTTACAAACACCAACCTAGATAAGGACTCGAGAATCTTTTAGTCAAACTTCCTACCCTAACTGACTAGCACTAATTATGAAATAATTTTGGTGAACTGATTTGGCCAATATGAGGATTGACTGGAATGAAACTATTGACTATGTCTATTTAGAGATCTATCAATGAGTATAAGAAGTGTATTTGAAAATAAAATTGCAAAAGATAATTTATAGTGCTAATATTTTCAGATACGATAGGGAAATCTGGATAAAAATAAATACACAGTCAACTGCAAATCCTTTACGAGAAACAAAAGGTTCGCAAATTCGGCATTAATGACCTGACATCCAATTGACTGAGGAACAATATCCTCAACGCGCTTAAGGCTATCTTTAAGACCAGATTTTGCTTTCTCAAACTTTAAAAGAACAGAATCCCCCGTGATAGCCTGCACAATACAAATTTTTCCACCGGTAAATCATTTCGGGAAAATAGCTACAAAACATAAAAATAGCAAGCCACGCAACATAAAAATGCCATACCAAGTACAGTTTGCTGCTCTCTGAGCAATGCTGTAAAACATTCTTGGCCTTCTCCAGAGCTATATGCAAGGAACATAATGCCTGGATGCCGGATCTGCTTCTAGGCCGTGCGTCTTCCAAGGAAGGAAAAACCGACAAAACCTTGCAATATATTGCAGAGAGTGTCTTGCACATACCCCCGTGTAACTGCACAAGCAACCAAGGAGCTCTTAAGATGATAATGTATAAGATGAAAAAAAAATGTATAAGATGGAAAATTGTCAACAGAATATGACAGTTATTAAGAAACTGAAACTCCATTTAATAATGGAAATTTGAAGGAGTGATACAAAAACTTATAACTAGCCCAGTCCTGTAACTAGCATGGTTATCAAACAACTGATGACCCTGTCATTTGCAAATAAGGCAAGACCCAACTAAAAATTGCTAATAATGTAGCACAAATGCATTATAGATTTTATAATTTATCATGATTTTAAAGTGTTTATCCTTCACAAAAAGTATGTCACAAAAGGGTTACTACCATTGTCCAGCAAATAACAGATAATTATAAAAAGACCAGAAAGAAAACCCATCTTCATAAACTGATATGGCTTTAACAAATGTACCCATATATTGCAACATACCTTGGCATCACAAGTAGCAAAAAGATTTTCCTCAAGCTCAGCAATATCCATTGTTCCCGTTGACGCTATAAATCTCAAATGCAAAGTTAAATAGTCTGAGAGACAAAAGGAGAAGAAGACAATATCAGTGATGCCAAACAAAACTCCTATTTCTAATCAATAACATAAAGTTCTCTTCAAATAAAACATAATCAGCATGCCAACAAACGAAATTCATGATTCCCATAGAGCCACAAAACAAGTAATTTCCCCTTTTTCCGTTGATTAATGAAGAGAAAAAACAGATTTCAACAGTCACTAAAGTATTTTTGAGATCAAGAAACTGTTTTCATATTGCCCCCTCTTGAACATTAAGAAGATTATCGGCTCACCAAAAATTTCTCAGCAGCCAAGCACAGAGCATTAAGAAAATTCAAAAAACAAGGGGAAAATAACATTTTTGTCAAAAACCCACCATAACAAAACACCAAACCATCTCCAAAATGCAAATTGATTTAGACATTTATCAAACAAGACAGCTTGAAAACTCAACAATGAGAAACAAACATTGAAATAAAAGGAAATAACCTAAAAAAACGATTAAGACATTTTTCCAAACAATAAAAACTCCAATTCAATAACAAAATCTCCAAAGAAAAATCCTGAAAATGACCTCAGCCGAGATCTTAGATCACCATCAGCTGATACAATTCCAATATCCCAAACAAAACAAAACCACAAACTCTTCCACCCCAGAACCATAAATCTAACCAAAAACAGAAATCCCAGATTCCACCATGACCACGCGATTCGCAAACTCAAAATAACCCAGAAAAAAGAACACCCCAGAAGCAGAAACCCAGCTAAAATTCGTGATAATTGAATCGGAAACGGATAGGTTTGGGACGAAATCGTACCGGAGACGACGGCCAAGGAGGCTTCATAAAAGAGTAATTAGGAGAACCCAGATGAGAAAGAAACAAAGGATTAGGGTTTATGTCATCGGTACATTCCCATCTCATCACGAATTGGGTTGCTCAAATCAGGGGCTGTGCTGAGCTGAGCGAGGTTGTCGCAGAGCGAAACAGAACAGAAATGAGAGAGAACCAGAGAAAAGTATGGGTATTTTTGGAGGAGGAATATTAGAAATTAATTTCAAATTACAATTACCTGCCAAAAATTAAAAAATTACTGTGATTGAGTACAGTGTTTATATATTATTTTTGGAGGGAATAAGTATTTTTTATTATCAACTATTTTGTTGGAAATGCTGATTTGTAATTTACGCCGCTCGCTTGTGTCTCCCCGATTCACCGGCCGACACTTGCCGACCCCCTCGTTTGTCGCTAAGCGGATCTGTCATTTCTACAGCGAATTTACATTATTGCCCCTTTTTTGTTTATAGAAAATTTACCTCTTTCCCTCTGCTGATATAACCCTCTCAATCCCTCCTAACAAGATTCGGACAAATAATCAGAATTCTCTGCTACGGGTGTCAGGTTAGATCGCGTTAGATTCAGTGTTTTAAAAATTCTTGATTTTTTTCGATTAGTTCATGATTAATAGTGGTGTAAACGAATCGAGCCTTTATTTTGGCAGAGCTTAGCTCGTGAAAAAGAAGTTCGACTCGGGCTCGAACGAGCTTATACAACTAAGCTTGAGCTCGGCTCGAAATAAAATAGCAAGGTCGAGTTAGGCTCGATTAGCTTAAATTTCATTACAAATACTCGTTAAAAATTAAATAAATGATATATAATTCATTAAATAATAAATGAGTCAGCTTGAGATTGGCTCGACTTGATTCGGTTTGTTTAACTCTATTAAAATATTTATGAATTATTTAAATATATTAATATAAATATACAATTAATTAAATATTAAAAGAGTCGGCTCGCGAGCCTATCGAGCCTTAAAAGGTTAGGTTTGAGCTCGGTTCGTTTATTAAATGAACCTAATCTTGAGTCCGTATTCGGCTCGACCTCGATTATAACGAGTTCGAACTGAATATTTAATGAGCCGAGCTCGAGCGGCTCGTTAAAAACTCGGCTCGTTTACATCCCTAATGATTAATCCCATACTAGTATGTGATTAATCATTTATTAATATCGATTCATCCTTGAATGCGATTTATTTTCTGATTAATCCCCGATTAATCTCTTATTAGTTATCAGAAGGCCCTCCACCCGACTAATCTCTTATTTATTAATATTTAAATCAAATATTATTAATTTAAATATTTTTTCCAACTCGAAACTCGTCTGTTTTTTTGTTCTCTGATCAACGAGTTTGTCTAACTCCCCATTTTATCGTCGTGTTATCAAATCACGGGCGATGATATTCGGTCGAAAAATAAGAAAATTTACTAAAATTTACCTGAGAAAATGATAAATAATGACACATTTGACCTTTCGTTACATTTGGGAGAGTTGGGAAGTGTTGAAAGGTAAATACAGTTGGTGATATAATATTTAGAAAATAAATAATATAATTTTAGGCTAGGAAAGTATCATAAAATAAATTGATTTTGTACTTTAAGAGGCGTTCGTAATATTTGTCACCATGCAATTGCAATACCTAATTCCTTAATAACGTAAAGTTAGTACGTGATCACAAGGTTTAATTAATGGATTATGAGTGGAGGGGCATTTTGGGCAATACGAAAATGATTCGGTTGCATTTGGCAGCTGATGATGCTGGAGTACGGAAGAAGGAATCAGCAGTATAAAAATCTGGGATCGTCACCGGTCCACGTGGTCGCGTTTTTCACCACTGACCTTTTCTTTTACCAATAATAACCCTCAGATCCACAGTTCACGGAAATCATCTGGGTGAAAATGAAATTACAGGAACAAATAAATCGCACGCGCCCCTCAATCAAATCGAAAATCACACCCAGCTTCTACTCCAATCGCCTACGGCAGTGTCGGACACGCGCGTTACCGGGCTGTGAAATTTGAACCACCCGGACCGGACGAGTAAAAACAGTCACTTTTCGTCTGATGTTCAGAAGATGTTAAAATTTATTACATTTTTTATTGTCCGGCAAAGGTTTTTATGACGGAGGAAGATATTGAGTTTTGACGACGGGTTATTTTAACGTTGTACTGAGTCAAAGGGTTAGGTCTATCGAACATTCATATCATACCTCAACTTCAACGCAAGAGACAAAAATCGGTTGATTATGGAAAGTGAATAAGTATTTCATAAATTCAAGTCTCAATTTTACTTACAAAAAAATCTAATTATCTTTATCTTTCTCTTAAAGATATGTTTGTAATTTGAATATTTTTTTTTTCTTTTCTCCACTGACTATGACATTTGAATAATTTCTCCCTAGTTCATAATAGCATTCATCACAAACCTCTCAGAAGCAACCCTCGTATTGAATGCATTTGTCCCTTAGAATGGGTGCATTCGTTTTCAGATCGAGCGCAACACTCATTCTGACCAAAATCAGATCAAAGTATGTCATGGTTAAGAAGAAAAGAAGGGTACTCGACACTTTCTAGTTAATATGACGATGTCTAATATTTTATTTCTTTTTGTTTTAAAGTTTATATCTGATGACATTTGATGAAATTCTACTACACGTAACAATGAAATCCATATTATAATGTGAATCATGTGTTTGTTTGTTGGTTTGACAGGAACAATGGTTTCCGGTGAGATCTAATTCCATCATATGTATGATTACATCAATCGAAAGTCATCAATTATTCTTCTTATCCGTTCAAACAAACAAACGAATGAATACATTATATTATAGTCAGAATTTCATTTATCTTGAAAATAGTGAAATCACTATTTTGTGGTTATTTCATATTTCCTAATTGTGATAATTACTTTCCTTCACAAGTTGTATGTTAAGAAAGTTCACTAATTTTGAGTTGTTACAGAAGAATGAACTTATGGAAACGTTTGGGCCACCTCATTCGGTCTCAATTCGTCCAAGGGCTTGTGCTTAGCATTTTTCCAACTTCACATCCTTTAGGAGTTTTAATCTCTTCTTACTTTATTATCAACACTGAATTGAACTCGTGACTTTTCGACCTTGACTCTTTTGTAAGCAAAAACATCTAAAAAGTGATTAATTCATCACCGAATTCATATGTATTTCGCCTCGCTTGACACTTATGGAGGAATTGGAGGACGGGTAGGCATGGCCCCGTGCCAAAGAGACACGGGATAAGGCAGAAACTTCAATTCTTATGCAATTCCACTCCCTCTTTCGCTCCGCTAAGATACTATAACAAGTCTCATCCAAAACTCCTTCCAAAAATGTGTCCTTATCAAATGTTTTCTGCACATCAAGCAACAAAATACCCATGAAGGCATAGCATGTGTGGTGAAAACAAAAAATATATATACACAGATATAAAAAAAAATTAAATTTAGGTTAAAGTACTCGGAGTATCAAATGTGCTTGCGTCATAGTCTATACATCATGCATGCTACGCATTTTAATGTACAAAACAAATTTATTTGATATATCATTATCATATAGTTGGTGAATTGATATTACATCATGTTATAGTTTTTATTTAATAATTACATTGTTTTTCTATTCGCCTAAAATCTCTCTCAATTTTATGCACTTACCGATGTTTGAACAATTGAATTCACTGTCTTTTTAAAAAATGTGTGTGCCTCAAATAAGTAAACAACCATTGGAATACCTCTTAAGAACACATCGGTTGTAGTTAAGAAAAATTGATTTTGATATTTATTATGACACTGTTTTAAATTAATAAAAACAAATTGACAAACTAATAATCAATGAATAATAATTGCATTGTATAGAAACCCAATAACACTAATTATATCTGGTAGAAGTCTCACAAAGTTTTTGCCGACCAAAGTCAAAACATTTAAAAGCATATTCGGAGATATTATTTCCCTATACCAAAATACTTTTGTATTTATTAATTATATATCCATATATACACACATAATTTGATGATTACGATGTTTACGTGGCAGATGCAGAGAATTTAAATCATGAACATAATAATTCAACAATGGCCGATTTGCTTTGGAATATAATTTTTGTTTGCCCGACAAAAAAAATAAAGCATCATTTATTATTTTTGTTTTATATGTTCATACAGATCTAACACAATAAATTAGTACAGTTCCTGGCTGGTGGGTTATTATATCAACGCATTCGAAGGTGTAGCCATAACTGAGTGATTCAGAATATTTAATTATGCTTATCAAAACAGATTTAACATAATTGGTATTTAATATACTTGAATATTATTCATTGAAAAACAGTTAAGAGAGAACCAATGTGTCTCCTTTTGAGTCAATTAAGATTCTAGCGGCCCCAATTGTAATCATCTTACATCACTATATCAGTTCAGCTGATTATTGATATTCCATTTTACTTTTTTGTTTTAGATTTTGCTCATCAATCTATTTTAGTGATATTTATATATCAAATTAAAGATTTATAGCTTGCCCACTGTATGACAGACATGATCCATTTGGGCTCTGACTTGGTTTTTGAGGTTAAAATATTTTCAGATACTCTTAACCGTATATTGTATGCAGTGACGGATTCAGAAAATTTTTTAAGAAGGGACAAAACTTTATACTAAATATTTAATTTCATTAATAAGATAATTAATTTAAAATAATTACTAAATGCATGTAACAAAAACTAATTCGATCTTGATTAATTTTTTAGTTGATTTTGAATTTAAATTTTATGTATACATAACATAAATATGAAGAGAGTCGGTTCGCAACTTACAAATTCTAATAGATTAAGCTCAACTTTTGTATATATATTAGAATTTAAGAAATGTATATTCAATTTTTGAAAAAAATTTCGTATGATTTTTTTTCGATTCCTTGATCCGACAGTGACTGAATGACAATTTGTCGTAATAAAGTGAAATGGTTTGATTTAAAAATTAATATATCATATGTAGAGGTGACTGATTCGGAGTCATGTGATATGCCACGTGAAATTATTCCCTTTTAAATAGGAAATAGAAGTTGAAGAAGAAACACATACAAAAAACACATAATTAAAGTTAAGAAACGTCATTACAAGATGCTCCTCGCAGCCATGTGTTAATGTTGATGATTGGGACAACATCATCACCGTGTGGGTCATTCTCAAATCTAAGTCTCATGCTTACCTTTTGTTTTCAAAAAAAAAACAACAACGGTCACATTTGAGTTCAATAAAATAAAATAACAAGCATCGTATCAACAAATATTGGTCTACTTTCGTTTTTTTATTCAAAAAAAGTCAACTATATATCATAAACAATAGAATCTAAATTTTAACTGGCTTCAAGTGATGAAAATAGTCTTTGCTATTACTTTTTGAATTCAAGGTGTTCAAAAATGACTGAATTGACCTAAACCGATCTAAAAAATAACCGAATCGAAAAAAATTAGTTTGATTTATTTTACAATCGAATCAAATTGAAATTCATCAGTTCAACTTTAGATTTAAAAATATGAATCCATAAAAAATCAAAGCGAACCAAAAACCGATCAACTTGAACACATGACATATTTTAAGTTATCGATCCTTATTAATTGAGCATAAATATATTGAGCCATTGAAAAATAAATCAATAGTAAGTCAAAATCGACCCAAAATGTAATAATTTCATGAAAATCGTTTAAAAAATTCAACTAAAAATCAATAAGACAAATAATAAGTCAAAACGGTCTAAAATGTAAAAATTTAGACATACTTGTAATCAATCACATAATGTTCTCTTCAAATAACAACATAATCAGCATGACACAACAAGTAATTTCCCCCCTATTTTCATTGGTTAATGAAGAGAAAAATCATAGAGCATTAAAAAAACAAGGGGAAAAGCATTTTTTTTTTGTCAAAACCCACCATAACAAAACACCAAACCATCTCCAAGATATTAACTTAACAACAAGAAACAAACATTGAAATGAAAGGAAATAACATTAATAATAGGCTTTTGAGCTATCATGTAAATTATTCTATCGGTTTTGTTAGGCGGTCATGCAACGAGGCAGTACATATAATGGCCTCTCTAGCCCGAACGGGCCCTGATCGGGATCTAGAGCCGGGACAATATCTGAATGTTCTGGTTCGTGTTATTTGTAGAGACTCAGCTTAATATAAATAAGAGCGGGCCTTTCTGTTCAAAAAAATCTTCTTTTTAAAAATATTATGGGTAATTTATCTGAACATGATTTTGGTTAAATTTATCATTATTAGGGACCATATTTTATCTCACCCCTTATGAATTTCAATTCAATTGGTTTAAACTACTTCTCAATTTACATACATTGTAAATGTTGCTTTCACTTTGAATAATCCCGTTATAATATAGTCATTTGTGATATCTTTTACTTTATTAAGAAATTTTCTTCAATTATTTTAAGTATTTCGTATAAAATGGTATATACAATCGTTATATACGACTTTTAATAATCACACATGGTTGATCTATTAATTATCATCATATGAAAGTTATCCTATTGTAATCATCCATAAATAAATATATATATATATAGAGAGAGAGAGGCGTGATCAAGTGAGAATTGACAACTTACATGAGAAAATGAGAATCAATTCTGATCATTAGATGAATATTTGGATGATTTTGATTTTTGCTGACTCATTAATGGCAATTTGGTGTAATTATTCACAACTTTCTATTTAATTTTATTTTTAAACACAAGTATAAGGGTAGTTTCGTATTTTGAATCATTAAATTATTTCCTTCTTATTTACAAGATCTAATTTAGTTAATTGTAATTAAATTTATTTCCTAATTTACCTTTTTATAATTTCATGGATTTGTTCTTATAAATACATGTTATTTCTTAATTTACTTTTTGTATGATTACATGAATCTGTTTTTACAAATTCAAGATTTACACACATATATTTTTTACTATTTTATGATTTAACGGTTTTTTTTTCAATTTCATTATTTTATTTTTCCAATTAT
>JAYMTP010006075.1:0-12511 GCA_036897365.1 Geranium brycei | reverse complement strand
AGATGTCGAGCAAGATGTCCCAACATCTTGCTTGACATCTTCCTTGACCAGATGCTCGACATCTTTCCTGGCGCCTAAAAAATAAGTCAACCAATATAGTAACAACAGAATGGTTCTTTCAAATTTAAGATTAAAATCGAACTATTAATCACGGTTCTTGATTTTTCACTTACAGTTCAATTCGGCTCGGGACACCAGTTCTGGATCCAAAATTCCCACCATAGAATTCGAGTTCAGTATTCTCCGTATTTAACCAGGATTAAAAAAAGGAGGGAAAAGTTCACTTACCTCCCTCGTAGTTTACCGAATTTTCACTTAGAGTCCCCGTGTTTTACAAACTTTTCACTTAGGTCTAACAATGTTTGTTTTTGGTCAAAATGTCCAAAATGTCCTCAACTAACCATTCAATTTTTAAAATTGTGTCATTCATTCTCCCTCTATCTCTTTCCATTTCTTATTTGTTTCTCTCTCTTTAAACTCAAACAAAAACCAAATAAGAAACTAAAATTAGTAGGTGAAAATCAAAATCACATTTCACTTATCCTCAAAATGGATCCAATTCATTAATATCAATTTGTGAATTAAAAAGTAGATGAAAAAAATCACATCTTACCCATCCAAATTCATTCAATTCAGGATAAGATTAGGCCAAGCAGAACAAAATCAAATTAAAGAAAATCCAAGTGAAACGATTCAAATACCAAATACCAAAATTCTTCTAATACAATCATCAGACCACAAAGGTGAGGAAGGTTCTGGGTTGGAAGTCCAAAGTTGGGTTCCAGCAGCGGATGAAAATGGTTGATGAGGATGTGGAGAATACTAAGAGAGAGAAGGTTTTGTCGATAAATCAATTCCCCAATCAATCAATTGAACTTGAGGTTATCAACCAGGAACACCGATTCGTAGTCTGAAATATCAGGTTTGTCTCGAATTCGCGACTTGGGTTTGACTCGGATTCGCGACTCGGAGTATTCGCCTGAATAGGCGAGGTATGGGAGGACCGAGGTCAGAGAGCATATTTGGGTATGCGACTCCTCACCGGAGTTGTACCCAGAGCTCGCCGTCGGCGCGTTCTCTTTGCGGGTTCGCGAAGTTGGTGAGCGCGTGGTCGGCGACTTCACGAACTCGGCCATCGCGGCTTCCTCGACCGTGTTGTAGGTGCCGAGCCACAACCGCACACGTCGTGACCAAAATCGTCTCATTCGTCGGAGATCTCCAGAACTCGCTTCATGAGGTAGATGGAGAAGAATTGGTACTGTGTTGATTGAGTCTCCGCAGATCTGAACACCAAGAAAAGGGCAATTTTGTTATTTTTACAAAAAAAAAGCTCCCATGTGATGGTCACGTGACCAAAATCTAACACCGTTAGACTTAAGTGAAAAATTTGTAAAACACGTGTGCTTCACAAAACGAGCTTTTTTTGAAGGAGTTAAGTAAAAATTTATTAATATTAAACCACAGGGAGTTAAATGAACTTTAACCAAAAAAGTAATATAAGAATCTAAGTTTGGGAGAAATTCAGAATACTGGAAGGGGAGAGAGATCGAGTCCAAGTCATGGCAAATAAAATTGGTCCCGAAGCCACCATTTCTATGGTACCTATAAAAGTTATCATAGTTTTGATTTTAGTTTTCTCCTACGGAATAGAAGAATTGGTCGAAAGGAACCTTCCGTTGGCTCCTTTTCTGTTTTTTCCCTTTTTTTCTAGTCAACATCCCCTCCTCCTTCCCGTCAACGCTTCTTCATCTCAATTTTGCATATATATAGTTTTTGTTCTCATCAATTCAGTTTCGTTAATCTTTCGATCAGTTGATAGATATGGCCACAACTGGAAACAAGAGCATCAACGCCAAACTGGTTAGTTCTAATTCAGCTTATATGCTTTGTGATTTTGTATATTGTCAATTGTTTCAATTTCCGAAAACCCTGCGGGCTTGTGCCTATTGACACAATTATCAAAATTGTTGTCTGGGTTTTGTGTTTTGTATCAAAATCTGATGTGGGTCTCTTGGAGAGTGTTACTAAGCAAAGTTCAGATATGGGTTTTTGCTTTCATGATTTGATCATGTTCAAAATTCTCATCTTGTTGGATTCTGATTTTGTTTTGCTTAGTATATTCTTCTGTTAGAGAAAAAGTAACTTTGTTTCTTTCGACTATAAAATGTATGCCTCAGACCTACATCTCTGTTTGTGAATTATGGTATTCGGGTGTTTGTTTGAAGGAATTGTGATGATTTTGCTTGATCTTTGTGTCTACGAACTAGATTTTATATAGTTTATGTGTTCAAGTAGATATTATATGCTATGTTGCAAGTTTGAAGCCTTGCAGAATGTAAGGATTTTTAAGTGAACTTAGTCCCTTAACTTGTTTGTTAAAATTTTCAACTTCAGTAGCTTATGTGTGTGGATTGGACTAGGAATTCATTCTTATATTTCAGTATGTTACACCTATTTTCATCTGGAAAGGAAATGAGCTCATTAGGTGAGCATTTTGTGCTTATTCCAGTTCTTGGTTTATCTTCTATAACTATTCTATGAAGAATTTGCAGGCTGTAGTTTACTTGCTGCTTATGTACTTGAACTGTTTTAGACTTTTAGTCATTACACGCGTATTGTCAATTAAATATTAGCTTCTGCCATTTCACTCACAAGATCTTTATGGTTGTTTGCAAGTCAAATTCTTCAATCCCATTAATTCAGATTATTATTGTTCTTCTTGGTTGTGTATCAGGTGCTTCTTGGGGATGTTGGGGCTGGAAAATCTAGTCTTGTTTTATGTTTTGTGAAAGGTCAATTTATTGAATTTCAGGTTTGTGCTACTGTAAAGTTTGGGGTTTTAGCAATCTTCAACAAGTTAGCTCTTCAGGATTCTGGAGTTTAACTTTTGTTACTTGTTGTAGGAATCAACCATAGGTGCTGCCTTTTTCTCACAAACTTTGGCTGCAGATGATGCTACTGTAAAGTTTGAGATATGGGATACCGCAGGTCAAGAGAGATACCATAGCCTTGCCCCAATGTACTATAGAGGAGCAGCTGCTGCAGTTATCGTGTATGATGTAACAAATCTAGTACGTAATGCAATTTATTCATGTCCTCCCTTTTCTGGTTTTTAAAGTTCGAACTTTTATCTGAATGATCTATATGTGGAAGTGTTCCACATTGAATGAATGTGAATTTAGCGACCGGTTCTGTTCATATACCAGTTGGGCCCCATCTAATACCTTAAGCTTTTGGGTTGGAGTAAGTTTAACAATATAAATTAGAACATTGAGCATACCAAAAATTTGATAGAAGACCCAAGAACAAGATGGCTCATATGCAGCGGCCCAGGCACTTGCGAGTTACATGGATTTCTGTTTATTTAAACTCATATTTCCATTGTTACATTTTTCTCTTTGCTGTACTCGTTTATTGTGTATGTTTGCCAGTGTATTGAGCAAGCTGCTGTTAGATATGTTTAATTCACTAATTAGCAATTGGAGCAACGTGCTTAGTGGCCATTTTCTTTCTTATAGGCTTCGTTTGAGCGGGCAAAAAAATGGGCCCAAGAACTTCTAGGACAAGGTAGTATTTTGCCTTTGTGTTGCTACTATTACTCTTATTGTGAATGCTTCTTTGAGTATCTTTATCTGGTTGCTTGGTGATCAAGCATATGGAGCAAACTGGATCATTTAGACTACTCTTTTCATTACATTGATCTCAATATCTTATAATGTTAGCCTATGGCTTAATTATTTACTTAATATTTTTGAGGACCCAACCATTTTTCTCTCATGTATTTTATTTCCATGTATCTTCTAGAAGGAAACCCAAATATGGTGATGGCTCTTGCTGGGAATAAAGCCGATCTCCTTGATGCAAAGAAAGTGACAGCAGAGGCAAGTATTATCTCTTCCATCTTTTTCTAGTAATAAATTTGTATTGGTTGGCTACTTGGTAAATTATTGAACTAACTTTCATGAGGTAACTCAACTTCAGTCTAAATTTTAGTATGTTACTTTGGCAGGAAGCACAAGTATACGCGCAAGAGAATAACCTGTTTTTTATGGAAACCTCTGCAAAAACTGCAACTAATGTGAACGAAATCTTTTATGAAATAGGTATGTTTCCTCATGGTTGGTGTAGCTTTAAGATTGTATAAAGGAAGAAAACCTTGAAACCGAAAGTGAATTATGAACTTGTTATTTTATTGCGGAACTCTTCCTTATCATGAATGTTTAAGACTTAGTTGGAAATAAGTTGGGATCATCAGAAATCATGATTTATAACTTCTCAGCTTCCGTATGGCTATGTGAATAATATTCTGCTTTTGTCTGTGGATGTTATGATGCTTGTTAGCTAGCATAAATACGTAGTAGTATTAAGATACTGGTAAGTTGCATTCCTTATACATTTCTGGATGTTTTTGTATATCTAATGAAAGTACATTTAACATTTCTTCATATCTTTGGGTACTGCAGCTAAGAGAATACCTCGAGTGCAGCAAGCACAAAACCCATCAGGAATGGTTGTAATGGATAGGCCTCCAGAAAGCGCGGCAACTGCATCTTGTTGCTCTTAAATGTTTGTTGTCATAGCCTTGCCTGTATCTGTATGCATGCACTAGGACTGTGTTTAATTTATGTCTCTTCACAAGGTGTAAATGACTGTTTTCTTGGGTTTCTTATAATTATACAGCCCGGCTTGATGCAGCACTTTCAATTACATGTCAATGTTATCGGAAAGTAGCTATGTTTATTTTAGGGAAAAATGGCAAAAAAAGTTCTCTATACTATGGCTTTTTGTAAGAATCTCTATCCTGACACTTTTTGCAAGAAAGTGTTGTGCACTTTGTTAATAACAAAAATATGCTGTAAACTTTGTATTTTTGAGCAAAATGTGTACATTTGTACAAAAATAATGAATTTGTCCTTAAAATTAAGCATTATTTTAAAAAAAGTAATGATAATAAATACTTTTAAAAGTTCTTATGATTTTTATCTTCTAACTAAAATTTGTCTAATCATATTTTGTAATATTTTAACATTTCTTAATTCTTAATTTCATGGGTAATTTTGTCATAAATATGCAAAGTTTATAATATATTTTGTATGGAACACTTTTTTGTCATTTTCAGTTATTTTTAGCGTTGAATGCCAAGTATAATAATCGGTCTATTAAATTTGTCAAACTCAAAGGTTTAAAAAGTTGGAATGTATTATGTGTCACCTACCATCTCATGTTAATCCATGGAATTGTCACCTCAGAAATTAGGACCATGGAGGTGGATAACATGCAAACCGGGAGCTTCCGTGCGAACTATGCGAACTTACGGGAGCGCGACACCTGACAGCGCGCACTGACGTGGCGCTGCGCTGACTGGCGCGCTAACATGGCAGAAGAAAAAACACTTTTTTTTTCTTCCAATCTCTCATTACACCACTCCCCCGACAAGGTAACACTTTCCCCTCTAGGTTATAGAATGGAACCCGTCCCCCTTGCCACATAGCGCTCCCACGTTGGTTCTCATAGTTCTCACACAACTTTTAATTTTAACTGGAATGCATCCCTATGACCATATATTATAAATCTGGCCTTCTCGTGAACATGTAATATGCAACAACAGTAACATAAATGAAATGGTGGATAACCTGAAACAAAAAGCAACAAATTCATTCGTCATGCAAAATTGACAAATATTTTATGCTACTTTGCAATTGCCTTATAAAACTTCAAAATGATGACTTGCCAGGCATCTTGATTACTTCTATGCTGTTGTTTCTAACTAGGGCTCGATGAAACTAATGAATATATAATGTAAGAAATTTCAAACTTTAAGAACCTTGTGCAGGAATTCTGTATGGTGGTACTTTATGTCTCTGAGGAGTATGACAAATATTTTAAGGTACCATAATATATTGTCCAAATCTACTTTACTATAATTGCAAGATCAGAAATAAAGCGGACACCTGTAAAATGTATAACAGACCGATTATATGTAGAAGGAGATTTCAAAAACATCCGGGAATAAACTTGTATATAGACAGAGCAGAGCACATAACGATTTTAATAGGGACCACCCACCTTTGTTATTCTCCAAGAGACTCGAAATTTGTTCATCAACACACACACCTTCTCAATAAAATAAATTGAATGTTATCTGAAAGTTAACTCCGAAATGTAACAGGGCCGATCTGTTGGTCAGAGCACCAAGTACTAATAAAACCGCTGCAAGCATTAATTTATAAACTAATAAGGATCTCATTAACATGTTAGGAAGAAGAGTAGGATAAATTGGGAAATTCAGGCATTTGTTGCATTTTGGTAAGAGTAGAGCAACACCTTAAGTAAGATATGCTGATTAACTTGATTAGATCATAGAACTGTAAAGGAAAAGGATTGATGAACCAGTTAACCAATAGATATATCATGCCTGAAATTGAACATATGGGTATAGGAAAGATATATTATACCATTTTGCAAGCCGAGTGTGCTAACAAGAATGGAAGTGAATGGGATGATGGGATCCGCTAGTGGGAAGTCCTTAACCAGCACCTCTGCCTGAGGTTGGTATGATTTGATAGCCATAACTCTTGTTTTCATCGGCAAGTTGTGTATCAGGATTTGAACTCGACTATGATATGATGAAGCAAGAATTTGATTGCCATGACTATATCTTGAGAAATTGCCATGATCTCGCATCATACACCTAATTAACAGATCTTATTTTCCCACCTTTGTAAATGTCATACCTTCTATAATTCCATCCCTTCTCTTTTCCCCCATTCATCTTCACTTCAGCCACAGATAAAAACATGGAATTAAACAGCATACTCAATCGCAATTTTGGAAGAAATTTAACAATACAAGATTCCACATAATGGT
Source organism: Geranium brycei (assembly GCA_036897365.1). Classification (NCBI taxonomy): domain Eukaryota; kingdom Viridiplantae; phylum Streptophyta; class Magnoliopsida; order Geraniales; family Geraniaceae; genus Geranium; species Geranium brycei. Next base: position 5,644 of record JAYMTP010006075.1, on the reverse strand, counting down.
TCACATCTTAAAATCTGTGGACTCAGAGAAGTTGTGACATCCTGTTTGTACTGATATGAGCAATAACAACATGCTGAAGATGCCAATGAAATTATTAAAATTCCTAATGATCTAATGCGATGAAGATACCTATGTATCAGACATAGATCGATTTCTGTAAAAGAAAATTGTGTGAATATCAGATTGATACTCATTCAAATAAAGTTGGGCACCATCTGCTGGGGAATCCTCCTCTACTTGATTACTAGCAATAAGTGGGAAACCCAAAAAATACTAGAGAAAACGGAAAACGTAGTATTGTAAAAGATCACGATGAATAAACAAGTCAAATTACCAAGAAAGTAGCAACTGCAAGCTTCAAAGCAATATCAAGACAGACAATAGCATTAGATCACGGCACAAAAAGAAAAGAGATCAAACTGTGTAACACCCACAAATCTATGGTATGAGCCTTAGCAAATCAGACTTGACAAATAAACTTAAATCAACAAGATATCAAATCGGTAGTCGAAAATCAACCCAAACTAATGCAAGATGCAAAAACACAATGAACCCATTTCTCACATTGGAGCAACAGAACAGGATAACCAGATTTACCAATACCCAGAGAGCTAAAACATGAAACAAACAACTAAGCTGACAAATCTGAATGAAATGCTTACCAGAAGAACACAAAAGGGGACACCAAGAGATGGTGTAACCAAAGCCACCACCGAGGGAAGATGATGAGGATGAGCTCAGAAACATGGAGCAAAAAGGCAGGTGGGTACGAGAGTATCAAGAGGAGGAGCACTAAAGTGTCGTCATTATATCTTACTCAACAGAGTGAAACAATCCTTAAAAGTGAAGAAAGTGCAAGGCTAAATCAATGGGAGTATACGGGAATCTCCGACCGTAGCAATGAATGAAAACAATCAGTTGTTATTATTGAACACAGAGGGGATTTGGGAGCAACAGGACGAAAAAGGGAAGAGGTGGGGCTAAAGGTGTAAACATTTTGTATTTGGAGTTGTTGTGGTCCTTGTTTATGGATTTGCACAGGTTCAACTATTGTTTGTGGAAGATGACAGAGGAGGTCGGGAGAAAGAGTACAGTGAGGTATGGGAGCAAATTGTTATTTTTGTGCCAAAATCTTGATGGGTTTTGATTTTGGGACTTGAATATCAATAGTTGATGGCTTCAACTCAGACTGTTAGGTGGAAGTACATATCCTTATTTCTCTCTGATGCATGAGCTCTCTAATTCTATATTAGTTCATCACTCAAAGTTCAACAAATACTTGTTAGTGTTTGAATTCTTAATTTGATAAGTAACATTCAAGTCATAATAACATGATAAAAATTGCGCTCCATTGAGAGGATCAACCAGATTTTCAATGTATGGTGTAATTTTCATTGGTATGCATTTCTGAAGGTATATGCCTATATAGCTTCAGCTGAGATCGTTTTACAAAAAGAAAGAGACTTGAAACTTGCAGAGCAGGTCTCACCTAGCTATTTAACACATTGATTTTGATTCTTTAGGTTTATTTAAAACACACTGCATATGATTCTACTGTTTTCTTTGCTTCTTATCTACACCATCCTTTAAAGAGGAGGAAGAAGACGATGAGGGAGACATGCCATTGCTGCTGAATCCAGCCTTGTCCTTGTTAAAGGCCTTCTCCACATCTTCTTTGAGCTCCGTGAAGCGCGTCCTCTTGTTTCTCTGCTCATCTGGCGTGCCCTTGTCAAGGTAAAATAAATCCTGAAGGTCATCGTCCATGAACTTATCCAGCACTTCCGAGCAATGAGGAAAATAGCGCTGCCCCATCTCCACTGCCACCATCATCACAATTGAGTTCACGGTAAATTTATAGACGTTTTATACGGAAATTCCTTGCAAAAATGGAATACTAAACAACCAGTTTTTGCAATTATCCCAGTAATCTATATAAACAAACTAATTTGCCTAAATATGTCATGGCTGAAATAATAGTAGCATGAAAGCAAAACCTGCCTAAATAAGCCATGACTTCAATAGATTAAAGCAAAATGAGTGGCCAACAAATCAAGGTGAAAAAAATAGAATATACAATGAAGAAGAAATTAGTTATTAGCAATTACCTATTTTCATAAGGGTGCCAATCCTGGAAAGAAGTCTTTTGTTCTGTGCAATTGGTGTCTCGTTTAGATCAACTGCCCTCAAGTTACCCTTTGAACCTTTCGACCTTGCTAGACTCGCAAAATCAGAAGTCTCGGCATGGGCAATGTCCATGGCCAGCTTAGCTTCAGTTGGGAATATCAATCGTGCAAATGCCACTATAAAACAAAAATATTATTTAGCATTCATCAAATTAAGCACAAGAAATTCTAGTCACCTCTAAGTATACACAACTGCAAACTGAAGTGGAAAGGTTTAACCAGTACTATAATTTGCAGCTATACATGAATAACTCAAATAGTATTGATACTTGAGGTTAGATAATGTAAGTACCTCTATTTTCCAAGTACAGAAGCTTCATGCGCAGGTCATCGCGGACTGTTTCTGTAGGGATTTCTGCATTCCCAGCCAAAGGATTCCTCCGCATTTCTCTCTCTAGAACATCAATGCATAGCTTGTCTTTGTTTGCTTCCTGTCCCTGCTCAGTTTTTGTATGATAATCCTTAGGGCGTGTTAACCTCCGGCATATACTAACTGCACTCTGTCCGTCCAATGTCAATTCCGACGCACAAGCTCCTTTACTCAGAAGTGATACTATTACTGATGGCTCCTTACGCATTGCAGCAATATGGAGCACGGTGTACCCCCGAGGGTTTCGAAGATTGACATCAGCAAGACCCAGACCAAGTACCTCAGAGACGATCTTGGGATCACAGTAAGCTGAAGCATAATGAAGAGCGTTGGCTTCATCTAAGGTAACATGGGACTCGCTAAGGAGTAGCTTCACAAGTTCCACATCATCTGAGTCCAACGCTCTGTGTATTCTTTTGATTCTCCTCTCATGTGAGGGATCAATAGCTTCTTTGTTCTGTCCATCAACTGTATTAGCTGGGAGGCGCAGATCTTTAATGGTCTTTGCAACTTCACGAGGAATCTCTTTCTCAAGAAAGATGTTATCAAGATCCGATCTTCCTACTCTGTCAGTACATTGATTGAGAAGCTCGCTTGACTGACAATGGAAGGCAACTAAGAGGATTGGTATGACATTGTCCACAAGAGCTTTCCCGACAAAGTTGAGAAGCCTCCTCTGCAAACATGTGGAGACTGGAGTGAGGTTCCTTTATTTTGCTTTTCTATGCGTATTAGAATGGTGAGACCAAGAAAACAATGACCTGGATTCTACTTGTCATGATTTTATTTATTTACCAGCAATTTATGATCTTCCTTATCCCCACCCCTGCCCCCAAACAGATGACCCACTAGACGCATTGTTCGTCTCTACCAGCCAAGCTACCCTAATAGGCCATCACAAACCCTGTCAATCATTGCCAGCAGAACCAACTGTGGGAAATAAGGAAAATATAATTGCCAACAACACTCCATAACCTACTATCACCTACTTACAAGTATGCTGAAAATGATAAAAAAAGTTAACCAGAATGAAATAAGATAGTGACCTGATAAATTGAGACCAACTCGGGAATCTGAAAAATGGAAGAGGCATACATCAATTCAACAGTAAAATGAATGGCAGGTCTGCATGAATCATGGGCACAAACATCATCAGCGCATGTTGAAACCTCCGGGGGAGAAGGCTTCAACTTTCCAGTGTAGAGATAGCTCAAGATTACCAACAAGGCTTCGCATCCAATGCTACCATATGGCAAGAAATCACTCAAGGTGTATTTAGGTTTGCCATCCTTGTCCAAACACCCCTTCTTCTCCTTGTTGAATAGATCTTGGAAAAACTTACTTCTGGCAGCCAAAACACATCGGTGCACACTAACCGGCACCCCCTCAACAACAACATAAGCATCACTAAAACCACCGCTGGGATCAAGCAAGAGCTGCTCCAAATTGATACTCAGTTTGCTCAAACCGACGACGTCAAGACCAGGCACTGCTTCAGAACCCAAGTAGGGTATGTTATGATTAGTTGAGCCATTTGATACATAAGAAGATGAGGTAAAGCTCGGTTCGCCCAAATGGGCCATGGGCATATAGTCCTAGTCCTAACAACTTAAAGAACACCACTTACAGAGATTTGAAGCCACCATGCATATATGATGCTACTAAAAGAGGAATTATCAATCCCAATGTGAAATTTCTTAATGACTCCAAGAAACTGATATGTGTAATTACCCTATTTATACACTCTTAAACCTATGCTTTAGAGTATGAGTATATGAATAAGATATTATTCATGACATATTAGGACCAAAATAACTGAAGATTTGGACCACCTTATATGGAAGTAAGGAAATATTTCAGTTTAAACACTCAAAACAAGGAAAAGTAGAAAAACTGAATATGGGTTTTACCTATAATTTGCACGAATTTAAGAAGCCATCAACAGCACACTTGTTGCTATTCAGTTTCTTGAAGCGAATGACAATACAAAAGCTCAATCAACCCTTAAAAAAAAAGGCACTAAGTTGACGGTTTTTAAAAAAAATCAAAAGTAGACAAATTTACAAAAATAGATGAATATATGGGAGAGAAAATCTACCAAGTAATAAAGGTTTAATTCAAAGGAACATGAGCCATCAAAACTCTGCCCCATTATCCCTAAAACCTGAATTGAGAAACAACTGATGAATAAATAGCAAAAACTGAGTAGAACTCACAGAATACGCAATATAAGACTGAGAGGAAGTTACATTAACGGTGGGAATGGAAAAGAGGAAGCAGAGGGAGAGACGGTAAAATGGTCTCCATTATCGCTTTCAAAACGAACAAGATCATTACATTTGGTATTTACTGTCTTTTTTTGTCACTTCTTGCCACTGCATTTATAACTGGGATAATTACATTTGAGTTAATTGCAAGGAACATGATCAACGTTCACTAAACTACCCAAATGAATTACCACGTGACACTTATCTATAAGTTAACAAAAAAGAAAATGCATTTACTACACTAATTATATGACTTTGATACGGCTAATTAATTTTCTCTCTTTTCAGTACTCTAATTATTAGTTTGGAACAACCTATTCTCTCTCTCACCTATCCTCCATCTTCAAACAAACATAGAAATTAAATTGGTGGATGTTGGTTTCCATAGAAAAAACCTCTGATGCAATGGGCAATCTACAAAAACTTCCAGCTTTTAACTTGTTATTACGAAGTATGTTGGCACATTGTTTTAGGCAACGAAAGATGTCGAACGAAATGTCAAGACAATGTCTGCAACATCTTGCACGCTGAAGTCTGCGCTCAAAAAGGAAACATTCGGCATTTATTCAGATCGTCACTTTATGGAAAGCTACGGATATGCGCAAAGATCTGGAGATATATTGTGCAAATAAAGAAAAGGAAAAAGGCCGTCCCTTTGGAGAAACTATAGAGAAATGGAAACATATGTGAATACGGAAATTTCCATTACACACGTGTGCGAAAGCTGCTACAAAGGAAAGGGCGCAAGCCGCAGCAGCTGGTGATTCTTTTGGCCAGAATACACAGAGCTCTTAGACGTGTCGGACTAGCGGGCTGAGAGGCTG
>JAYMTP010006074.1:0-12512 GCA_036897365.1 Geranium brycei | reverse complement strand
AAAGAAACAAAATTAAAAAAACAAGCATATCTGAAAAGATTAAAAACAATCTAAAGCCCTTGTACTCGTCACGAGCAGCCCCTACATCGCCGCTGTCAGGATGGTCACGACAAGCTCGTATGCCTTGAAACACCAGAGACCCAAACCAGAAACCAACCCCTAGGGTCGATTGCTACTGGAGCCTCAACCACTATCTCTACATCCTCCTTCGAGCCCCGCTTGCGAAGAAATCCCCAACAAAGACAACTCAGATATGCAAAAACATATATGGTTCTCGATGATTCCTTCTTCCTCTTATATGGTCGGATTCAGCTTGGGGTCCTCCAAAAACCACAAAAGCTAAAAACACCAAAAGAAAAATGGGTGGTTAGCAGAGAGCGTGGCATGAGAGACCACACCTCCGATGACCTAGAAAATCTCGAGAGTTGTGAGGTTTTTGTTTTGGAGAGAGGTGAGCCGCTAGGGTTTTTTTCAATTTTCTTTGATCTTCTTTATATACCTAAATTTTTATGTTTTATTGTTTTAAGTAAGTCGCCAGATTCAGCTAGGAGAAGGTGAATTTCAGGAGCTTGAAAAACAATTGTGCTGATATATTGATGTGAACAAATAAAATTTTAAGCGAGCTATCAAGACAATAAAAACATTAGGTGTATTATTATACAAATGGATAATGTCAGCTGACTACCCCCAAAATTAACGTATTTTCACTTGAGTACCCCTAAAAATTTTTTTGGCATTGTGGATACCTTGAATTTTCAAAATTGTCACCGTTAGTACCCAATACCCATTTCCGTCCATTTTTTTGCAAAAGTCTGTTAAATTTTGAAGTTAGAAGATCGAAATGCCCGTACATGCCTTTCAATTTTTCAAAAGTTTACCCTTGACCTCTTTTTCCTTCTTCTTTTCTCTCTTTCATCTGTTCTCTCTCTATGTTATATTACACTTTATTTTGCTTCCTCCCCAAAATCCACCATCTCCATGGACGCCATATCGAGCCCCGTTACCTCCATCCTCGAATTCTCCGCACCCACAAATCTCCAATTGACCCACCACCTCAAAACCCCAAATCTCCATCCCTAGTCGCAGCACAACAAATCCAGACGCACCTCCATCTCCAGCTTTTCCAGGCGCAACTCCTTCACCCACACAACATCTCGATCGGACCCATCTCTCCCGAGACCCTTCCCGTCGACCTCCCAGAAGAGGGCCTCCACTGGGCAAGCGGCGGCGCTGCTCGACATAACCTAGTGCAACGACGCTCTGGCCCAAGTCGAGAGCAATAATCAAACCCTTGTCTAAAATGGTTCACAAAATAACCAAACCCTTTTCTAAAAATCGAGACAGAACCTCTGCCGCCGCGACCTTGCTGGAGGAGCCTCCTTCGTCGGAGGGACTGGTTGGGTCGGAGATGGTTTTTTCGATTCGGCCTCATGCGAAACCCAACTCGAATGCAAAATCCCCAAGAACGCAAACCTAGAGCTTGATTCGGATATGCTTAATTTTATCACTGGATTTGGAACTCAAACCCCGAATCCAATTTCCCCCAATTATTTTTGCGATTTGGATTTGAAACTCAAACCCCAACTCCGATTTTTCCCTGCATCGATTCGTGATGAGAATCGGGAGTGTTCAATGTTCTCTGAAGCTTTGGGCAATGAACAAATATCAGATTCTTTCTGCGTTTCTCTTCATCACGATTATTGGTCTTGGGTCTGTTTCCGATGCGCCTCTGCTCCACAATCCTTGAAAACTAGCTGAGCACAAGTCAAAGCTTGAACCTTTGGAGCCGAATGTGGGTATATTTTTCAATTGAAACAATCAAATCATGAAATCAAAATACATGCTTCCCATTAAAACGATCAAAAATAGTTGGGGTTCCGAAGCTTTAGTTGAGTTAGCGGAGAGCGTATGAGAAGTGCTGGTAATGGATTGAGGATATAAGGACACATCTTGAAAATTTAAAACACTTATAAGGGCATTTTAGTCTTTTCATCTCAAAATTTAATAGAGTTTTGTAAAAAATAGACGGAAATGGTTTTGAGTACTTACGGTGAGAATTTTAAAAATTCAGGATACCCGCAATGTCAAAATTTTTTTTAGAGGTAGAAGGTGAAATACATCAACTTTTGAGGTAGTCAGACATTATCCCTTGTACAAAACATGTTAAGTTGGGAATACCTAACACAACATAGGTGTATACAAACACATGTTAAGTTGGTAATACCTAACACAACATGTTAAATATCTTACACTTTTGAGTGAAAGTGTATAGAAACCATCGTTCATGAGTATATACTACATCTAGTCATCTCGCTGAATATATTGATGATAGAGCTGTAAATATATATTCAGAATACATTAATAATTACAGATTGTTTATTATTATTTACGAATAATAATAATTTTCAAACAAAATAATCATCTAACTATTTGATACTTGTTTGGTTTTACTAAAACGGTAAAAACAAAATTAGGAATTCGCTTAAAATCTCAATGAAATTCAACTGGAGAGCGTAAAAGAAGAAAATAAAACAACCATTAACCTCAATTTAGCTGCTGAGAAAACCAAAGAATAAAAAGAGCAAACCTGACTAAAACAATAACATAATGTATTTATAGAATTGCAACCCTTCGCAGTCATCGGGGATGTAGCTCAGATGGTAGAGCGCTCGCTTAGCATGCGAGAGGTACGGGGATCGATACCCCGCATCTCCACTTGTTTCATTTTCACTTCTTTTCCCAGTTTTGGGCCTGAAATTGGTCCACTTTCTAAGCCCAATGTATCATGCCACTCTGGTCAATGGGTATCGTCTCGCTGTCATGGGCCCCACCTGTTCACATATAATAATGAAAAAACTCAACCTTAAAAGGCCCAAACTCCAAGAAATTATTTGCAGAAAAGGCCCATAGATTTGAGGTAATTCCCGAAATGTCCTCCTCCCACGACACAGAACACTCTCCGTCTCCTTCCTCGAGCCGAGACTGGTTCTTCCCTTCTCCTTCCTTCGTCCATCAGCCCCCGAAAACCCCAATATACCCTCGCAGGTTTTCCACCAAGCCCAGGATCTCCCAGCCCTACCCTCCCGACCCGAGGCCCCCCAGAACGCCGTCGTTTCGCTCTTCCAACTCGCCCCCCTACCGCGACCCCAAGCATGCCGGTCTCCGCGGCAGGGTTGACTTTTCCCGCCGGAGCTCCGATCCCGACGGCGGCGGCGTCGTGTCGGCTAGTAGGGCCGATGTTTCGGCCGGGGAACGGAACTTGTCGGATTCTGCTGACGGTCGGAAGCAGAAGAAGAGTGTCGCGTCGCCGGTTCGGGTCCGGTTCAGAGTGCGGTGGCGGATGGCGGTTTCGGCGGCGGTGTGTTTGCGGGTGTTTTACGTGTTTTCCAGAAATGGGTTGAACTTGGAGGGTGATTTTGGCTGAGAGGTGTTTTGGTTTTTTTTTGTTTGGTTTTTGTGTGCAGATGGTGATCACGGCCTTGACTTCTCTGCTGCACAAGAATTTTGCTCTGCACAACACTGTCAATGACTTGCAGGTGAATTATATTGGCAATGTGTTGTCAAAACGTTTGATGTGAAGCTAAGATTGAATTTGAGAAGACCCAGATGAAGTTTTGTTCTGATGTTCATTTCTTATGTTATGGCTTTGGATATTACTGGTTTAGACCTTGCTTAATGTGAGAGAACTGAAATTTTGCTTGCAGGATCAGATTTCCATGATGAATATTAGGCTAAGAGCTTGTGGTTTGATGGGTTCTATTGATGTTATTGATTCCATAGAACGGGAGAGTGATGCTTTTTCGAGCAAAAGTTCAAAGAATTTAGCTCTTGCTGTTTCTCTCACACTTTTGTCTGTTCCCATTCTTGTTTATAAGTACATTGACCATGTCTCGAGATCAAGATCATCTGACAATATGTCTGAAGAAGCTTCTCTAAACAAGCAGCTTGCGTATAGGGTGGACGTGTCGTTGTCGGTCCATCCTTATGCTAAACCTCTGGCTCTGTTGGTTGCAACTCTCTTGCTTATTTGTCTTGGGGGGTTGGCGCTGTTTGGTGTGACGGATGATAGCTTAGCAGATTGTCTTTGGTTATCTTGGACTTACGTGGCGGATTCAGGGAATCATGCTAACTCTGAAGGTATTGGTCCTAGGCTAGTTTCTGTTTCGATTAGCTTTGGTGGGATGCTTGTCTTCGCAATGATGCTTGGACTTGTATCTGATGCTATTTCTGAAAAGTTTGACTCGCTGAGGAAAGGAAGAAGTGAGGTCGTTGAGCGAAATCACACTCTAATTCTTGGTTGGAGTGATAAATTGGTAAGGATTTTGATTGCTCAACATATTAGATTTGACATGCTCAAATTATTTCATTTTGTCTTGATTTTGTGAGTATGATTCCATTTGTAATCATTAATTTGGAGAAAAGTGGCAATTTTAAGTGATGTATATTTTCTCCATTCACTATAATTGTCTGTGAAATTAGGGATCCCTGCTCAATCAACTTGCCATAGCAAACGAGAGTTTGGGTGGCGGAATTGTTGTTGTGATGGCTGAGAGAGACAAAGAGGAAATGGAACTTGACATTGCTAAAATGGAGTTTAATTTCAAAGGAACGTCAGTAATATGCAGAAGTGGAAGTCCTTTGATTCTGTCCGATTTAAAAAAAGTATGCATACTGTTTCTTTGGTTCATTCAATATATAATGGCTTCCACATTTCCAATTATCCACCTGCTTATGCTTGTTGGGAGCTGAATAAATAACCTGAATGGACTTTCTTACCTTGCTACCAAAAGCATTGAGTTTTTGAAATAACTCTGAAGCTCATAAAGCTTTCATTTAAATTTCGGCTCATACCTGGCAAAAATAAATTGAGCTTTCCCATAAAAGTATATGTTCTGTATATATCTACAAAGTTAACGCTTAACCATTTTTGTTGCTCATGATTTGAAATTTGCAGGTGTCTGTCTCCAAAGCGCGTGCCATAATTGTCCTCGCTGTTGATGGAAATGCAGATCAGGTCTGTATGGATGAATAAATTGATGTGTTTGGCTGTTCATCCAATCATATGCAATAAGATTTAGAGGCATTAATATATTTCTTTTGTTTTATATATAGAGCGATGCACGAGCATTAAGAACAGTACTGAGTCTAACTGGAGTCAAAGAAGGGCTGAGAGGCCACATAGTAGTGGAACTAAGTGATCTTGATAACGAAATACTAGTCAAGCTTGTTGGGGGAGAGCTTGTCGAAACTGTTGTTGCTCATGACGTTATAGGGCGCTTGATGATTCAGTGTGCTCGGCAGCCAGGGCTTGCACAGGTCAGATTTTGTTATCCTGACCCCTGTATCTCTGTATCATTATTTTAGTTCTATTGGCAGATCTACTTGGATATTCCCGTAGTAAATACGGTACTTAATAGTTAACATCCTAGATGGATTGATCATGTCAGATTTGGGAAGATATCCTGGGTTTTGAAAATTGTGAGTTTTACGTCAAAAGATGGCCACAGTTGGATGGCTTGCAATTTGAGGATGTGCTTATCAGTTTTCCTGATGCTATCCCTTGTGGAGTCAAAGTTGCATCATATGGTGGTAAAATCATTCTGAATCCTGATGACTCTTATGTTCTACAAGAAGGCGATGAAGTTCTTGTTATAGCAGAGGATGATGATACCTATTCCCCTGCTGCATTGCCCACGGTGCTTTCTTTTTTCCTTTAGAACTTAAATTTTTTCTGGTTTGTTCATTTGTTTGGTCAATGAATACACAATTATATATTAGGAGAATGGGAATCAAAGATATAAACATTTTGCTTTCCATGAATTACTCACTCATCCATAATATCAGACCCTCCCGGTATTTCATAGAAAACTGCTTCAGCTAAGTGTAAGCTATCTTACACCCCAAATAGTACTCTCCTTTGGTTAGTCTATACTAAGTATAATACTCTATGGCCCACTAGGGTGGCCTAGTTGGTCAAGATGTGCACTGTCCCATATGAGATTCAGTTTCAAATTCTAGTGGGTCACCTGCTTGGGAGCAGGTGTGGGTAGGGTTATGTTAGGGACTAGCTTAATTTGAGTTAGTGCATTTGAATATACCTAAATAAATGAACTAAAATAAAGGGAGAGGGAGATAAACAATAAGTTTCAATTGGCGGGTCATCTGAAAGAAAAAAGAGGTGGAAACTAGAACAAGTTTCTTCTGTGTTGCACATTGGTATGGTGCCTACCATGGAGTTTAAGTGAGGAGGGCATGCCATAAACAAAATTCAAAACTTACAGAACTATAATCAATTTGGTCATTCAGGTCAAAGAAGCACCCTTCATACACATTGTCCGACCAACAAGAAAGCCACAGAAGATTCTACTTTGTGGATGGAGAAGGGACATTGATGATATGATTGTGGTAAGTTCCTTCTGTTCAAGCCCTAATTCCTTTTTCGCCTGGATGCTTGCAGGTTTGGAGTGGAAATCTACCCAAAGACTTTACTGTACCAAAACAAACAGAAAAGATACTTTTATGTGGTTGGCGACGAGATATGGAAGATATGATTATGGTAATTGTTGTGTGGACTATGTGATCGTGTTTCCACTTGGTGTAGTTCTCACCACACTCAAAGTGGTGGTAGATGTGCCAACTACATTTTGCTATCTTCCTGTGCACGCTGATCTAATTTCCGATCATGCACTTAACTCTCCCAGTTCTTACTTCCTACATCTATTTTTTCACGATTAAGCAATTTAATTGAAATTATCACAGGCAAAGTATTATGTATTTTCATCCATGCTTTCTAGGTTTTGGACGCCTTTCTAGCAAAAGATTCAGAGCTTTGGATGTTCAACGATGTTTTAGAAAGTGAGAGGGAAAAGAAGTTGATCGATGGTGGTCTTGATACCTCACGGTTGGTAAACATAACATTGGTTAATCGTGAGGGAAATGCTGTAATACGGCGTCACCTGGAAAGCCTTCCCTTGGAATCTTTTGATTCGGTGAGTGTCCTGTATCTTGCCTCTTGTTAAGCATTTGATATAGAGTAACAGGAGGAAACTCCAAGCATAATGAAAATGAAAGTTATTGAGCATGCTTGAATCGACATCATCATAATGAAAATGAAGGTTATAGAGCATACATGACTCAGCATCATCAGACAGATCCTTAGGAGTCTGGAGCAGCATCATTAGAAGTGGTTTAGGAGTTTTTTTCTCAGTATTCATGATGATTTCCTGACAAAAGTATGTACTCATAGGATGTACATAATAATAATTTGTTTGCTGGTCTCTGTAGATCTTAATTCTGGCTGATGAATCTGTAGAGGACTCTGCAGTTCAAGCTGATTCCAGATCTCTTGCCACCTTGTTGTTAATCAGAGATATCCAGGTATGTATTTCCTTGCTCTCCGGTAGCTGACAAGATTGAATCATTTTCATTGTTCGCGTTCATTAGCTCCAAGCCTGTGATCTTTTGCCATTTACAGGCTAAGCGCCTCCCGTGCAGAGAAGACACGGGGAGCCAAGGTCTTCGAGGAAGCTTCTCCCAAGGCTCCTGGATAGGGGAAATGCAACAGGCTTCTGACAAATCAGTCATAATCAGTGAAATACTTGACCCGAGGACTAAAAATCTTTTATCCATGTCAAGGATCAGCGATTATGTACTATCGAATGAGCTCGTGAGCATGGCACTAGCCATGGTTGCCGAGGACCGCCAAATAAATGCTGTATTGGAGGAGCTCTTTGCAGAAGAGGTACGCGCCTAGTTCAAAGATAGTGTTCATTGTAAGTTTCCGAACCAGAATTTTTTTTTGCTGCTATATGATTTGTGACCACTATGTTCGACTTTTTTTCATCAGGGAAATGAGCTGCAGATTCGACAGGCAGACCTCTACCTTCGGGAAAGAGAGGAACTGAGCTTTTATGAAATAATGTTACGAGCCAGGCAGAGAAGAGAGATTGTGATCGGTTACCGTCTGGCCAACGCAGAGAGGGCTGTGGTAAATCCCCCGAGCAAGAGCGAAAGGCGAAGGTGGTCGCTGAAGGATGTTTTTGTGGTGATTGCTGAGAAGGAGTGAAATGAAATGGAAAATAAATAAATCATGGGAGTGAAGCTGAGATTGTGATTTCATAAATTGATCTTGCCATGCCTGTCCTGAGCTGAAAAATCAACCTGGGAAATTTGGCTTCCTGATACAGGTTTTACTGCAGAAGTGACCGAGTCGACAACATTGATCTCCTCATTGTAATTAATTGGTTATTGTTTCTTCAAAGAGGGTTGGTCATGTTTGCTTCAAATTTTGGTGGCTTATTTTTTCATGCAAACAAAAATAGTATGATTTAAATGTGCTACAAGTACAAGTACTTCATTTCTCTTTTTTGTAGTGTATGCTTGAATGAGAAGAATTATAGTCATTCCTGAAATTTTAATAATCAATTAATAATATATATGTTCATACTCTGCGTTTGATTTAAATCCTTTTAAGTTGTTTGTATAACAAAAGATTAAATTAAATTAATTTGACAGATGAAATTGTAAAGCTTAAATTGTTAACTCAAGTTTTGAGGATATTTTTTTAGTCAAATGACAACTTATTCTCTAGTATTTGCAAAAGCTTTGAAGAAATGGATTATTAGAATTTAGAAAGGATGAGTTTAATTTCTCAAAGTTTAGGGGGTTAAAAATAGGGTGGTTCACAATTCGGTCTTGAGTCGGTTCGGTTTTGAACTAAATCGATCAATTTGATTTTAAGAAAATAAAAACCCAACTAATGGATTTCGGTTCGGTTTTAAACATGACGGTTTTTAGTTCGGTTTGATTCAGTTTGTTATAAACCATATCTAATGAAATTCTCACATTTTATACCGTTTGACTTATCGGTTTTTGGTTGGACTTACTTTGAATCGATTGTCATGAATTTCTCACATTTTCCGCCGATTATTACTTATTAATTGACTTGGTTTTGATGCCCCACTATTTTTAAGCTCAATTAATAAAAATCGACGACATAAAATAAGCCAATTGTCCAAATCAATCATTTTGTAATTCGGTTTACTTTGATTTTGAACCGAATGAAATCAATTCCTTTCGGTTATGTTATTTTTAACAACTCTAGCTCAAAAGAATGGAAATGATATTATTATATAAAAAAGACAATCTCGGTCAAATTCAAAATTACGAAGATGCCACCACGAAACCCTAGTGGCGAGTGCCAATTGAATCAAAGCCGTTGATCGAGCGTCACTGCAAGTAAACCCTAGGGTTTATATTGGGAGCTGCCACTGTTTCTCCTTTTTCCTCTGTTTTGCCCGTAGCCGTCTCTCCCTCTCGCAGATCAAGCTACTACAATGGTGGGTTTCGCTAACCATTTCTCGTTCGTCTGTTTTGAATGTGCTCTTTGATTTTATTTTCATGCGATTCATTTATCAAACACCAAGTTTCAAGCATTTCATACTGTGTCTTCTTCTTCGTCTTCTCTGTTATCAATTTCTAGATTAGAATTAGTTCTGAGGATAATTGCACATCAATGCATGTTTTTATCGTTGTTGGTGAGAAAATGGGGGAATTGCACATCAATGCATGTTTTTTTTGTTTGGATTTCGAGTTTAATTTTCTCTGGTATAAACTGAAATGTATAAGTTAGGGCTGGTTTTTGCACCAAATCACGTGTTTGTTCATTGATGTCTGGTTGGTTTGGTTTAAAAAATGATATTGAACTGAAAATTGTGTGATAATTTATTATTGGATCAATTATCCTGTTTATAATTCTTAGGAGATATTTTTCACCCCCAATGTAGTGAAAATCTTTGTTTTTTACTTCAGTGATCATGCATGTGTGTGTATGTGTTTATTTTCAACTCCACTAAGCTTACATTATTTTTCTGTTTTGAAATGGGTCATTTGCCATTTTCTCATGAAAGAGGATTAAGGCATAATTGTCTGCATAAAAAAACATTTTGTTTATCTTGTTTTCTTATACCTACATGTTTTGCTTGCTGATGGGTGTAGCGTCAGTGCATACTTTTCTATTTGTGGGGTTTATATTGAAATTCATAATTTTGAAAGTCTAATCCATTTTTCTATATTCTAGGTGTACGTCAAACCCCAGAAGTCGAAGGCTTACTTCAAGCGATTTCAGGTTAAATACAAGAGAAGAAGAGGTACCTTGGTCCATCCACCATAATATGTGGGTATAGATCTATGGGTTTTTAATAGTTTCTTTTTAATGAAATTGTTTATTTGGAATTACCAGAGGGGAAGACAGACTATCGGGCTAGGATTCGCCTGATTAATCAGGACAAGAACAAGTACAACACTTCAAAATATCGATTTGTTGTCCGTTTTGTATCCTTTTTTTTACTAATTTATATTATATTATATTATAATTTTGCATAGATTGGCTTACGAATATATTTGTGGTTGATAAATATAATTAAACAGATTTTGGACTATTCCACGATATATGGATAACCAGTATATGTGCATAGGTAGCACTTGGTTTTTTATTGGTTACTTGCATATTGCATTGGTCTGTATGCCCGGTTTTTAATCAGACTTCTTGTATCTCTCTTCTTTAGGATTGATTTAGCATAATTTTAACTTGAAATATCATGTGGAACTCTCATAGTTTCAAACTTTATTGTATGTTGTGATCCTTAACCTGTTGTCAGACTAACAAGGATATCATAGCCCAAATTACATCTGCAAGTATTATGGGTGATATGATTCTTGCTTCTGCTTATGCTCATGAGCTTCCTCATTATGGGCTCGAAGTAGGTCTTACCAACTATGCAGCAGGTAAACTGCACGGGTTTTCTGATTACTGGTGATTGTTGCTCCTTGCCTGTGTCTCATTTATAGTTTTTTGTGTGAAAAATGCTATCAGCTTACTGCACCGGTCTTCTCTTGGCTCGTCGCGTATTGAAGACTCTTGAAATGGATGATGAATACGAGGGAAATGTGGAGGTATCTTGAATATAAATTTCAACCTTTTCATATGTTAAATGCTTGGTTGTTTTTTTCCTAGGAATCTAGAAGCTTTAACTTATGACTTCCGGTTGAGGCTTTAGTAACATTTCACTTTTTATCGACAGGCTACTGGTGAAGACTTTTCAGTTGAGCCTGCAGAAAGCAGGAGGCCTTTCAGAGCACTCCTTGATGTTGGACTTATCAGAACCACTACTGGAAATCGTGTTTTTGGGGCCCTTAAGGTACTTAGTTTAGTGCTCTCCTTGTTCTTTTCTCCCGTAGTTCATATTTTGGCTTCAAAGTATAGTTTCTTTTATAACTGTGATTTGAACATCTAATTTGTATATGGTTAATATAGTTACATTTTCAATTTGTGTCTTCAATATGGTTTTCATAATCTTGTTTGTTCCACCTTCAGGCTTATCATATTATGTAAAATTTGTATAATGGTCTGTTTTGGAAGATCATGTTAGCGTGCATCTTTTCTTGTTGGTTAATATGGCGTAGTTAGTAATGAACTGTTTTGTACTGGGCACCGTTTTGAATTCTATTCTCATGCAATGAAATCTAAATACTAAATGGATCGAACAGTTAAGATGCTTGCTTAGAAATGTAAACTCATCATCTGAAAGTAACATTATAAGGAATATTAAACAATGTTTCAGTATGGATATTTTTCTATTTTGTAAAATACAGGGAGCATTGGATGGTGGCTTAGATATTCCTCACAGCGAGAAAAGGTTTGCTGGTTTCTCCAAGGATGATAAGAACCTTGATGCTGAGGTTCACCGCAAATATATCTATGGTGGACATGTTGTTTCTTACATGCAAGTATGTGTTATGCTATTAAGTGATACTTGTTTTTTACCATATTGAAGTTTTTTAGTAGTTCTAAGTATTTGGATATTTTCATGGTGTTCTGCATCATTGCTACAGACATTGATGGAAGATGAACCCGAGAAGTACCAGTCTCAATTCAGCGACTACATCAAGAGAGGAATTGAGTCTGATGGTATCGAGGCAATGTACAAGAAAGTCCATGCAGCAATTCGTGCAGACCCTACAATGAAGAAGTCTGGCAAACCACAACCTACAAAGCACAAGAGGTAAATTTAAATTGAAACACATATTTATGCTTTATTGTGGATGCTAGTTCTTATATCGTAACTAAGATATGCATTGCCAGGCCTTTTCTGTTGAGGTAATAACTTTATTACTTTCCTTCGTTATATAATGAATTGTTTTCTTTTAATTGCAGGTACAACTTGAAGAAGCTTACTTATGAAGAGAGGAAGGCTAAATTGGTTGAACGATTGAATGCTTTGAACTCTGCTGCTGCTGTCGATGAGTATGAGGACGAGGATTGAAAACATAGCATATGCTAGGAGACATCTTTATCGTTTCTATTTGTTTTCTTGTTGAGCATTTTTGCAATTTGCAGTGTTTTTTGCCTTTTAGGCGGTACCAGATATTTCAATATACAGTATCGATTCTTGTTACGTTTAGTGTTGGCGTTATTTTTTAGTGCAAGGAAAGATGTCAGACAAACATGTTGC
>JAYMTP010006073.1:0-12516 GCA_036897365.1 Geranium brycei | reverse complement strand
GAAATATAATTGTTGACATTTAAAAATACATTAAATTATCATATTAATTAATAAGAAAAAGTTTTGAAATTTTCATTAAATGAAAAGTCTTTTGAAATTCTCAATTCCCTCGTGAAACATTGTAACCCTATATATATAGGTCTAATATTGTATATAAGCAAAGCAAGCAAACCCAGAAAGCCCCATCTGATCGATCTTCTTGTAATTCTGTCCCATGGCTCACTCTGCTTCTGAATCCAAATCTGAAGAGGCCCTCCATGCGACAACAATGCCCCAAGTGTGGAGCCGGGAGGAGATTGTGATTCTCAAGGGTATGCTCGAGTACAAGGACAAGTTTGGGATGATTCCAACTTGTTCTGCGCACGTGAAACTTCTTCACGATTTAATCAGCGATTCGCTCGCCATGGAAGCCTCCACAAACCAGCTGTCCCAGAAGCTGAGGAGCCTCAGGAAAAAGCATCGCCGCGGTGCAGACCGAAAGCCTAGCAACAAGAAATTCTTTAAGCTGGCCAACAAGATATGGGGACACAACGAATCCCCTTCAATGGCCTCCTTTATAGCCACCTCTGCTCGTGTCGATCAGTCTGGTGGAGATATGGAGGCCCATTTCATAGAGGAAGGACTCAAATTTCTCCAGGGGCCAGAGAGGGCTAAGCTTGAGGAGAGGTGGGCAGAGTTGCGTAATGCTCAAGCGGCGCTTTCTGTTGAGCGTGCCGAGCCAATTCATGAGCAAGCAATGCTAATCCATGAGCTTGAGGGGAATAAAGGGGCTTATCAAGATTAGATAGGTTATTATGTGGTTTACATCAATAATGTTTGGAATCTTATTATCTTAGTAATATTATCTCATCAGTTTTATGCTAATTAATTACCATGCAAAAAGATTTATGTCAAACAACTTGTTGCTTATATATATTACTTGTTGCTTATTATCTTAGTAATATTATCTCCCGAGGATTTTGCTTGGTTGATTGTTCTTGGATGGTACTACAACCAGATCGGTATCTATTATTTTATTTCTTTTCCCTAAAATTTTCAATTCTTGAACAGATCGGTGTGATGGTCATGGTTCATGGAGACGACAAAGGCTTGGTTCTTCCTCCAAAAGTGGCATCTGTCCAAATTATTGTTATTCCTGTGCCTTACAAAGACGCCGACACTCAAGGGATTTATGATGCGTGTGCTGCCACAGTGGATGCTTTGTGTAAAGCAGGTTTCCGAGCTGAGGCCGACTCTAGAGATAACTACTCTCCTGGTTGGAAGTATTCAAATTGGGAACAGAAAGGTGTTCCTCTTAGGATTGAAATCGGGCCAAAAGACTTGCTCAAAAACCAGGTAATATGCTTTCCTTTTTTTCTCACAGTTCTAAAACTCGAGATTTGCCAAAACTCGGCGAGGCGACAGAAGGATTTTTGACTGATGGGCAAGCCTCGTTTTGTATTAAATATACAAAAATTAATATATGGATATATATGAAAAAACAACAAGTTTATGAAAATAAGATGGTTCCAAACCTAAATCCCTTGATTGTCAGCGTCTTTGAAAGGCACTCTTGTCAAAACCAAATACCATAGTTTGACCGAGTAACGATTTTTGCCGAATCTTAACTGAAGCTCAACTATTTTTCTGAATTTCGTCTTTGACTGGTTTTCATTTGTCCTTCTCGGTGGTTGTTAAGTTCCACCGAGTTTTAGAACACTGCTTTCGCATGTTAGATACTTTCTTTTTATTGTTGCACTCCCTTGTTTCTATACGCTTGAGGTGAGAATAATAGTTGAAACTATTTGCAGGTACGTGCAGTTCGACGTGACAATTCAGCAAAAATAGATTTGCCAAGGGACAGTTTGGTCGAGCAAGTAGGAGAAATGCTCGATGATATCCAGAAAAGCCTGTTTGAATCCGCCAAGAAGAAAAGAGACGCATGCATCCAGAAGATAGCGACCTGGGATGAATTCGTGAAAGCCCTCGGCGAAAAGAAAATGATCTTAGCTCCTTGGTGTGACGAGGAGGTATGCCATCGGTTTTAAAATCTTATTAAATTATATTTGTACCGACCTTTTCTTTTTCCTCGGCAGTCATATTTCTGTTTTAAATCCACTAGGAGGTGGAGAAAGATGTAAAAGCACGAACTAAGGGTGAAGCGGGAGCGGCCAAGACACTTTGTTCCCCATTTGACCAGCCAGAACTCCCCGAAGGTACGTACACATCAACAGCCTTTTTTCAGGGTTGCTCAAGTCTTATCATATCTCTATTAATCCCCCAAGTAGTGTAATTAATCCGATCAATTCCCGAGTAGTCCTTAGAGGCTCTATCCGCTCAACTAGAAATCGACAACTTGCTTGCTTGTCGTATTTTGTCACTATTCTGCTGTATATTGATTATCCGTCATCTTCTCACCTTCAAAACTAACCTTTCACAATATTCTAAAATTCCACGACTAGTCCAGTTAAATCCTCTGTTAATCCCCAGAGCCAGAGGCCTTATCTATCCGATTAGCGCCTAACTAAAGTGGACAGCTTGTATTCACAGTAATTTTTGTTTGGCACATGTTTCTCAGAATCTTTTTATTTTTACAAATTGTGTGCAGGTACTTTATGCTTTGCCTCAGGAAAGCCTGCAAAGAAGTGGAGCTATTGGGGCAAGAGTTACTGAGCTCAAAGAACAAATTAACTGAAAACTATAACGTCGACTAAATTATTCATAGTTTCACTTGTTTTCTTATCTGGATAGTTTCTTGTTTCCTTGCCATGTTCAATGTTTGATTACTTTTTAGAATTCGTATACTGAATTCAAATTTCAATTACTTTCACACCATCATTGCTTGGATCCAAACTATATTTATACCAAATCAATGCACCGTATATGTAATTTTAAAAGGGCAACCAATCACGTTTAAACCAAGAGGGACCGTGGGAACCCACGGGAGTGCGACAGGTGGTGCCACGCATGCTGATGTGGCAGCTTGAAAAAACTTTTTTCTTCCAAATCCTCCTTACACTTTCCGACAGGATTCACTTATATACCACTTGTTTCCGTGCTACGTGATGTCTCTATGTTGATTCTCACAGTTCTTACGCATCTTTTGATCCTCGGTAGAATGCATCATTGTTATTATATTACTCTTTTTCACTGACTTTTTCTAGCAGTTAATCCCGGAAGAGACTCAACTTAGGGGGTGATAAAAATATCTCCATACAATAAAGGTTCAATAATTCTGATATGACATGTAGAAAATGAGATCACCAAATTTATTCTGAACTTGTCTAGTTACCCTCTTAGTGAGATAAAAATCTCCAAACCCAACAAGATCGATAAACCCCCAAAATTTTGTTATGTTTTCATCCTACTTAGAATTGGCATTAGCGAGTGTGATTACAACATTAACCGGATGACAAAATATTTTGAATCCGACCTGATTTCAACAATTTTATGAGGTTCTCTCGCGAACGATGCATCATTTTCGGAGCGTAAAATAACCCGGCCGTTGCCACTCTTATACACACAATGGATCCCATTATTTAAAAATGGCTCACCCATTCTATTCCCAAGAGAAAAAGAGAGTCTGGTGAGGCATAACGGCCGACGCCGACCCGTCCGGCCGGAGCGTCTCCTGAGAATGGACATTGGCGCCGCCGTCAGAGTCAAGAAAATGGTCTCCTTCCGGCCCAATCGGTGGCCGGAGATTGCTGTATCCGGAGAAGGAGATCAGGGAACTGGCGTTGGCGTGCACAGCACTGCCGAATCCAAATTCTCGGGTTTTTGACGGCGGCGGCGGAGATGACAGAAGAGAGAGAGCACGGTGGTGGTCGGAGGCAATGACTCGGTTCAGACCGTCGTCGCCGGGATCGGGAAATGCTTGACTGAGAGAATCTCCGGGGAGAGCTGAGGTGGCGCCTTGTGAGAAGGAATAGCTGTGAGGAGGCAGAGCAACCGGGAACGGATTTTTCCGGTCGGCGGCGGCGGCGAAGCTGATGAGGGAGTGGGTGTTGCTGTAGAGCATCGGATCGTTCTCGGCTTTGATGAGGGAGCGAGTGGTGGCACAAACTTGTGGGTTGTTGCTGAATGGCAAGTACCTTGCACCTGGAAACACAGAAATTTTATGTTACCGAGTTGATGAGTTCCATGAGAAAAATTATTGAAGTGCTTTCGTAAACGTTAGGGATGACAAAATATTCAGAACTCGACGTGACCCGATATCTTTGATTTGATTGGATTTGGGATGAGATTACAAAACCCTTCTCTTTGTCATTCTCATAAGGAGACAAAATACCTTGAATTTGAGGAGGCCCTGATATTCTATATTCTAAATTCTATCGTGAAGGGAAGGGACGGGACGGGATCACAATAGTAGGCAAAAAAACGTGCCAAACATACAGGACAGGACTGAACTTCTACACACAAGTTATACTCAACAACAAACTTCAATAACCAAGTGTTCTAATCCCAAATAAAATTTTAAATCGAGCTACAAAAATACTCCAAACTTAACATAATCTGATATCTTCGGTTTGACTGGAATTGGGACTGATCACAAAACCCATTCTGTTGTCATCCTTATAGGGAGACAAAATACTCTAAACCCGAAAGAGATTTGATATTCTAGATACTATTAGGATAGGGATGGAATTACAAAACCGTTTGCCATCACTAAAATAGAGTTGAAAATAAAGTTAAGGGTAACACCTAGACTCTACATTATAATTAACAAATGGGGTCGGAAATCAAAATAGTAGACGACTCTGAACATCTTCACACAAGTTATACTTAACAAGAAACCAGATCAACCAAGGGTTCTGATCCAATGTAAAATTTTAAATCAGACTCTCTACAACTATATATCTAAATTGTTAGTTAGGTTGATCTCCTGCTTTATATTTACCATTTTTTATATACATTTCTCCAATGTAGTTTTATATATTTCAATGAGACAGAAGCTAGAAAAGAAGTGAAAGAACCAACCTGGGTGATTGGAAAGGAACCTCCCGGGATTAAGGGTTATGGATTGAGGCTGAGGCTTCCTTCGACGCCTGTTGTGTCCATCAAGCCTTTTCCTGCAGCTTCTCTTACCCTCATCAAACTCCACCAACGAATGAAACCTACATAAATTTTCACCAAAAATAATTCTTCCATAATGAAAAAAAACAACCGAGGACAGTACAATACCATTGAAGCCATACCTAATTTATTCAAAAATGGGCCAATTATATTCTCAAAATGCTAAGGGTAACACTTTTTTATTTAATATAACCATGACTAAGAGCAATATTCTAAAAATGTTAGGCGCTAGCCAGCGGAAAGAGTATGGGGACTAATCAAGAATTAGTAGATGATTAATTGGGAACTAATCGAGCTAGTCGGGGATTTTCAGAATACTGATCAAGAATAACAGGCCCGTGCAATAATTATCAGTTTATTACAAGATTAGCCTCTACTGCCCTTAGATTCAGCTACTCGACCCTTACCGTTGAAGGTCTTATGGAAATCATTGTTACCTAATATTTATATGTCAAAGTCCCATTTAATTAAAGAAAGTAGTAAAAACGAGCCAGATCCATAAAACACATATTTTCAATGTGCAGGAGCTACAACCCAAGGACGATATGATCTACAACTACTTCAGAAAACAACAAACAGTGAAGTTATAAGTACTCATAAAAAAACAATGAAGTCAGTGACATGGTGTGAGTATAAATGCTACAATAACCACAGTACGAGAAACAACATGCACAGTCAAATTTATAATGAATGACTGTTTTAAGATCATTTCTTGTTCGTACCTGCTGCATTGCTGGCAGAACCTTCTCTCCTGGCCCCCAATAGTAACGATTGGGGTCTTGGAGTGGACCTCGCACACTTTATGGCGTCGGTGATAGTCTCTGCATGTACTAAGATCCGACCTACACCCATCAACCAAGCATGAAGGAACTTGCGCCCCGTTACCACGTGCTCGGGCTTTCCTTGATGGGCCAGATGGAGGGTCCATCGCTGAAGCATGTGGGACTCTGAATTTGCCCACCAACCCTTCTCCTGGATCTCCCAACCTCCCCAGCTTCAAGTCCACAAGACAGTCTCGTGCGGATTTGTAAGCGCCAGAGCTACTGGTACTGGGAGAAATGGCGGGGATGCCTTCTTTCTTCAGTTCAGCCAAGTCCCAAGGCATCTTCAAGTTATTATAGCCCATAAACCCGTCTTTTGTTACAATCGTTCTTTCTTGTCCTGCTCTTGATCGAATTTCCTCAAACTAATTTTCCACCTAATCGAAACATCACATGAAAGTATGAAACTCAAACACAACGAAAATTAAAAATAAATGATTCATGGTAAGGGCAAAACTGGTTCTTTGGTCTCTTTTGTCTATTGCTTCAACATGAAATTTCTAATGCAATAACAGTTTTCATGTCCATGAAAATAGTTATTTCTGTTTTTCTTCTTTTCAATGCAATTAAACACGATACAGTTAATTAACATATAATAACATAAAAGGACAATCGCCAAATGAAATAAATCCTAAATCCCCCATGTGTTCATATTCAGACAAGCAATGGTTGTAGAAAATTCAGAAGAGAAACAAAAGGTCAAAATAAGAGCTTGTGGGGTAAAATATAACTGAGATAGAACAAAAATGTATACTTTGTTTGAAATTAATACAAATAGAGAATATAAACAATAACTGAAAATTTAAGGATAGAGTGAAGAAAAAAAATCCAACTTATTCCCAAAAATTAAAAGGGGGGATTCCATAAAAATAAAATGATTATACAAGTGTTTTGTTATTTTATTCTTCCCAAACTTGGGCTTAAGTGCAACTTTTGTGATATTAAAGAACACTGATGTGACTTGTCACATCATAGGAGTCAGTACTCTCATCCCAGCCACACATTAGCCACATGCAGTTCTGAATATTTCCTCTTTTTTAACCTTTTCTTTATCCATCAAATATCAGAGAACAAATTAAATACTTTACCAGAGAAAATCTATAATATTTGATGGCTTCCTCAAGTTCAAACTCCTTCAACCACCATATTTTAGGTCTGCATAATTGAAGCCAAATCTTGTGTTGGGTTGAATCACACCAAAAACAGTTCTAAAAATATCCGACTTCTCCTATTAATTTTCAATTAATCTCTAATTAGTCATCAATTAATCTTCCAATCTAATTTATTTTTTAATTAATTTTCTATTAGTCTCCAGAGGACCATTTCCGCCCAACTAGCACATAACACGGACAAAAAGTTCCTGGTTAAATTGATTTCCATTGGTTCTTACAAACAGAGACCAAATAAAATCAAGAAAAAAAGAGACCAGATATTCATGAAATTTAGTATATTTAATTGTAGGAGAAAGCTAAGTAGTTAGGCATGGTGGGGCAAAAGAGAAGATAAAGAAATGACATTTAACAAGAAAAGATACAAGCTTGAGTTATTATGGGGGTACCTGATGAAGTTCAGAAGTCAAGCACAGAAGAGGCAATGAATCTGGTCTTGAAGCCTCAACACTGTCAAGTTGCAAAAAAAAATACCTACAAGAAACTGGGAGGTCAAGAAAAATAGATCAAAGCAAGAATTAAGGCACCATATTAAAATAGTTGAACTATCACAGTCCAGCTAATAGAGGAAACTGAAAAGGACAAATTGCAGAAGAAAAAACAAGATCAATACTACAAATTTTTCTCTCTTTTGGAATTCCCAGCCAATATTAAATCTCTGACAATTATGCATTCACTGGCAAGTCTTGAAAGGGAAGGAAATAATGAGAATAGAGAATCAGCAGCTTTTACTCTGAGAGTGCCAAGAAATAGAAAGAAGTAAGCAAGAAACAGATTAGAGGGTGCTACTTTTGGGGATTATTGGAAGGGAGCAACAAAAAGAATGGATAATGTAATCAAATTAAACTGTGGGAGAGAGGAGTGTGTATGTTTTGTGAGTGAGAGTGAAAATGGAAAAGAAAGGACCATGAAAGAGTGAGAGTTGTGCTCTCCAACTCTCTATCCTTCCCTTTTAGGCTTGTGAAAAGTTATAAAATAATTTATAATAATAAACCAACCTTTATTTGTGTGTATATATAAACTATATAATAATGAAAAAGGCCAAAATGAGTGGCAAGGAAAGAGACAGGGTGTAAATTCTCTACACTTCTTACATGTAAGCAAGAAGGAAACCAAAAGGAGAGAGGAAAGGCATTGCTTTTTTTGTTGTTGCACATCCCATCTCTAAGTTTAATCATCCTTATGTTATATTTAGTTATTAATATATATAACTTAGAGCTATTACTCACCTAGTTCTAAAATAAACACCTTATTTATCTACTACAAAGATTAAACCTTAAGAGTTTTAGTTTTTTTAATTTTCTATTATTTGGCTCATGCTATTGTACATGCCAACTAAAGATATTATAACTACCTTAAACATTATATCACTATAAATCATGAATAATGACATATTTAAAGCATTATTTTCCAATATATATTTAAGAGAATGCAATGCTTTGAGGTAGGAAATGTGAAATTCTATTTTTCTAATCATCTCTACATCACAGACATTCATTTTTGTAGTTAGGTTAGAACATAAACAAATTGAAAAGAAAAAACAAACAAACCAGTGCAGCATTTATTTCAGTGTGTAAATGGAGGGACCAATTGATCACTTCACAAGTCAATACAACTCACCAATCGACACTTATAGTCTTCTCTCAAATATTTTAAACAAAAAACACATCCAACACTCAGGTCTTAAATAGTCATAAGTAACTTAGTAAAAATATAAAACATTTGTTTTTTAAAAATAGAAGTATTTAATATTTTATGGCCTATTTTGGAACCCAATAGTGGAGAAAGAAAATGATAATTATGAGCAACATAAGTGGAAATTTTCATAATGATCTAGCATATGAAAAACCATTTGGCAGCCCACTAACTCAAAAAAGTTGTAATTATAGATGAAAAAAAATGCTCACAAACCAAACACACTTCTCTGAAGCCCCTTTTCTTTTCTATCTAACTTGGCTGATAGCTTTTCTATTTTTGAACATTGTAAAGGAGCAAAGAGAGGCTGTGAGAACCCTCAATAATGAAACCACTCCTCCCTAAGACTTTTTTTAGGAAATCGAGTTATATATTTATTTTCTAGGCAAAGTAAGACCCTAAAGTGAAACTAACACACAGCCTCCCACCAAAAAGTCAAGGTCCTCCAACAATATCGAGGTTAACATGTTTAACATCTGAAAGGAGGATTACTATAATATCAACATCCATAAACTAGACAAAAAGTTATTGTGTGTGATAAAAAATTCAGAACAATAACACAAGAATAATAATAATATTAATTAGAATGGTACTTACATGTTAACTTCTCGAACCTTACATTGGATGTCTAACAGCCAAAATAGCTCCACCCTCTGCCAGAAAATTAAAAAAATGTTGTCCATTCCTAAGAATAGAAATAGCTGCAGGAACTTCAATTACTAAAGATAGAAAGCAATCATTTCCAATTAGATCCTTTGATGCTAGATTAATTAAATTAAAGTTGTTCAATTAAACTAACTTTGTGTGGTTGGGAAAGAATCCCATTTAAATATTTAATTCTCTGACCGTAAAAGATAAAAAAAGAAGAAGCAAGCACTCTTCCTGGCATTCTTGGGGAAGTAGCTAGTTAATTCATTAATTCAAGCTTTGAGGTTATACTATATGGAAGAAAGCATGATTCCTTTGGAAACCAAAAGTCAAAAACAAAGAATGTATTTATATTTTTTTCTTAAAAGAAGAATTTGCAAGCTCTTATCATTATAGTGATATAATAATATCTAGAAAAGCTGCAGAAAGTACACAATGTTGCATAAACAAACTATAATTCCATCATGCACCATGTGCATACATATAAAATGATTGCATGCTCCAAGGTGCTCTTTTGATAAAGGTAGAGATTTTTGCACTTAAAAATCAAATGTTGCCATTTATCGCATGGTTATGGATCTATTCATTTCAGGCAAAAGAAACATGTGAATTATATTATAAGACTGTCAAACTAAATCTTGAAACTATTAATTTTTTAACATACATATAATCAGTAGATAGAGTATGTGTAGCAATAATACTGGCATATCCTGAAGTATATATTTTGAAGTTAAAACTGTTAAATGATAGTGAAAGGTTAGATAACAAATATGCGATAAATTATTTAATTATTAGAAAATAGAAAGAACCAGGCTGTTAAAATAAATATGTTGTAAAATAAAAAGAATATGACAAATGAAATATATTTTTTGCTTAGATATTTTTGTTCTATTATGTTTTGCACGTTTCAAGATAAAAAACAGAATGGAGAGAAAATAGGCAAACAAAATAAATACACATGATGCTTACAGTGGTGGGCTTCTACTTGAAGGATAGGTTTGGAACAGAACCTGGAAAGAGTAGGCCATTACTCGTGCAACTCATGTCCAAAACATGCTGTCACTTTAGGACGTGAACTGGTTCTGTTCTGTAATTATAGCGAGAAGAAAACAAAATAGTCACATGTGATGTCCCAAACTGCCGACAACATTGGGTGCTCAAAACTTCTCATCAAGCTCTAGTTAGAATATAGATAGAGAGCTGGTTCCAAATTCAAATTCATAGTTTGTTTGCATAACCAAAAAATTTGGATTTTTTACTTGGTTCCAGTCCAAGCACTTGAAACCAAAATAATAGTCAAATTCAAATGACAACACCACCCTCTAATTTGAAATAATATATAGTTCCCAAAGATGGAAATTGTATTTGAATTCTAAAATTTCATGAATCTCAAATCAAATGTAATAGTTCAAACACAGCACTAAGTTCATGTTACAAATTGCTTGTTGAAACACTTAGAAGCAACTAACTGTTTTCTGAAGAGAACCACAAGACAGGCTTCCAGGGAAAAAAAAGAGAGCATTTCTTGGGTCAATAATTGACAATCCAAAAGGTCTTGATGAGTTATTTGTCTGATGTCACTGGTTATTAGCTTTTGACTGTTTGGCCAACCAAGCACAGACAGTGGATATTCATAAAATTCAAAAATGGAACTCCTCAGTGGACCCATTATATGGTTGGATTCCAAGTAAATGCATTATCACATATGGATGTGAAGTTAGGAAGTCTTTAACAAAGTATGGCGGGACATGTACAATTTGAAAGTTTGGTAGTCTATCATAACTGCATCTACATGTGTGAGTGTTTTGAGGATTGAAATGAAAATTTTTAAATGACATAAATTACCTTACCTTGTTTCACCATTTTCTTGATGTCACTGAAGTACTGATCTGGAGATTAATCCCATGAATAGCTTCAAATATCAAGGTCCATCCCAACTGCACATGATATATGACATGTCATTCATATAATTAAACTGTACAGAAGAACAAGCACGCGCAAACAAATATAGTGGCAGCCTCTCATCTTTTGACCCAGTGAAGGCTATTACGTTTTTTGTCCATGACAACCTCCATTGCAGGGCTGTTCATGCCCATTCGACTAAGGGCAGCTCTTAAGTTTTCCTCACTGTCGCATAACAATGACAAGCCAGTAAGAAGGATCAAATAACTCCAGTCAATAATTCATCTTTTCTCCAATCTAATTTCCTTCAATAATTGAACAGACTCAGCCAATGAGATGATTTGTTTACAAGAATATGTAGTAAAATTATGCTGTAACTTTATAAGAACATTAAGAAAGATACACAGCATATAGGAATAACAGCTTCCTCTTGAGCAATTTAGTTTGAAAGAATAATTGAGGACAAAAGGCAATCTCATAATATGTCACCAAAAATCTGATCCTGAGCTCCAGTGCCAGACTTCCAGTCAAATCCAAAATTATAACTCTTAAGACACCTGTCGAGCGAGAAAAACCCTAATGCGAAAAACTCCAGCTGCCGCCGCGGCTCCTCTCCGACGCAATCTTCCTCAACCAACCCCCTCACGCTCCCAACACAACTATTCGTCACGGAAAATGATACCCCAAAGATGCTCAACCGCCAAGCTTCTCGAGGCCCTCAAAGCAATCTCAGCTTTTGATGGCCCATCATTTTCTGGATCTAAACCCTCTCATCACCCCACCGATTGGTCGATGCCACCCAAGAGCTCCGACCATCCCCAAATACGGAGGTCTGTTTCGCACCCACAACCTGCCTGTGCTCCCCGTGCGCTATCTCCAACCCCACCCTCAAGATCCTGCTCGCTCCATCCCAATGAATTCTTCAATGCTAGTCTGAATCAAACAATTATTGCAGTATCCAACTCTCCTTCAGACCCCGACACAATCATAGCTCAATTTCATGCCTTGGATGTTTCAGACATATCCGTATCAGCGGTCAATGATAGGGTCTTCATACTCTCCTTTCTGGATGAAGATTTGATGATCACAATGAGAGGAACGGGATGGAGCTGGTTGAGGTAATGGTTTTTTGGATTCTCAGAACTCAACAATCTCATAACCGATGCAGGCCTGTGTGGGTTGAAATCATAGGTCTTCCCATCTCCCATTGGTCTCCGGAATCCCTC
>JAYMTP010006072.1:0-12517 GCA_036897365.1 Geranium brycei | reverse complement strand
CCTCCCAAAACTATGATGACACTTGGCTTCCTACTGAAACTTACTAAGGGTTTTGTACATGGATTTCATAGGACATGTGTATCTTGAGAAATATGATCACAATTGGCTGGGGATAGTTGAATCCTACAGTACTTCCATAACTGTGGATCTCTCAATATTAGATGGTTTAATATCTAATTTGAGTATATAACATAAGAACAGCTTCTACAAACAGATTCTAATATCTATACAGGTGAAATTTTGCACTAATAGGATATATTTATCCTCTGGGCTTTCATGTCATTAACAATAATGTACAGAAAAAGTAAGAATTTTTCAACCCAAGCAAGCTTCACTCATGACTTAACCCACAATTGTCTCTTTGTCAATTGTCACCACTGTTAATTATACACCCTCACTACAATCAGCTCAAACTCTAACATCTAATACTAAAGCCCAAAAATTATGAATCTCAAGCCATTTCACTACCATGATAAGAGCAGCTTCTACAAAGTGTAAACAGATTCTAATAGAAGGATAAAGGTCGACCCAGACCTTCATTTCACGCGTATCTACAGTCTGCCGTATAGGTTAACTGTAAACAGGTGAAATTTTGCATTAATAGGATATACTTATCCTCTAGGCTTTCAAGTCATTAACAATAACACACGCAATATAAGAAATTTTGAACCCAAGCAAGCTTCACTCTCATGACTAAACCCACAATTGTCTCTTTGTTGATTATACACCCTCACTGCAATCAGCTCAAACTCTAACATCTAATAATATACTAAAGCCCAAAAGTTATGAATCTCAAGCCATTTCACTACCAAATTAAATGGGAAAGCTCACATTTTGTTGACGATCCTCTGTCGAGAATCAGGCTGCAGCTGCGTCCTCCAATCGCCGGACTCCATGGCGGGTTCTCCGGCGCCCCCCTGAGGCTGGGGCCTCCAGTTGTTGTTATCCATCAAAACCCACAATCAGAGACCACGACCCACCAATTGGCGTCTTGAGCCTCCCAAATCGCCAACTGAATCAGAAGAAGATCAACTGTTAGTACCCGATGAAGTAGAGAGGCCGAAGCTGGATCGTCTGAATGAGTGCGAATTAGGGCTTTTTTGGGTCCTCTGGTACGAAACAGGTGTTCTGGGAAGTTTGAGGAGAAATTGAAGGAGGAGATGGAGGAGAAGGATCGGAGGAGACCTGGAATCGGACGAGGACGCGTTGTGGAGGGTCAATCAGAGCCGAAGTGAGTCTCTTTCTCTTGCGTGTTGTGTTGTGTTCTTTACGGTGCTGGCGCGTCTTTCTTTGTTTAGCTGGTCGGTCCGAATCACTTGGTGGTTAATATATATAGATAAAGTTTTAGTTTTAGCAACTCTCTTTGCCCTTTGTAATATTTCAAAGGCTATTGCCTATTGCTAGACGATGATTACAAAAAAATTTTAAAAAAATTTGAAATTTCATCGTCTCTTATAGGGATAACAAAAAAAAAAATCAAACCGGACGGATATATGATGCCCCGATCGAAAAGAGGAAACCTGAAGAAAAAAAAATCGAGTGCGAATTTTCTGAGCGGATGTGGGGCAACCTATCCCCAATCTGACACACGCCCGATACAATTTTTTTTGTGTATAAAAATTATAATTGATTTTCTCCAACAAAACATAACCCTACCTGATTAATTTCTACGTGATAATTTTATTTTGATTTGCTTAATTTATTTTTTGGTGGATGAATTGCTTGAAAACTTTAATTTCGGGTCGGGTTTCGGGTTTTGAGAAATTTCTGTACTCATAATGTTGAGGTAGAGGCTCGTGCGTAAACGAGCGTGAAAGAAAAATAAGCTCCGCGCGCACACGAGCATGAAAGGGAGAAGTTATGTTAGAGCATCTACAATGTTACTCCTTATACTTAAATTAACGTATGGAGTGATTTGCATTGGAATTAGGATAGCTAGCTACTTTTTCATGTTCAACTTCAATCATACTCTTTATATTTGAACTACATATATTATTTTACTAATATTTCATACTCTTTAATTGCAAAAATTTATGTATGAAAAAGAGTAAAGTGAGATAAAGTGGACTAAAAAGTAATAAAGTAGTATGAGAGATAATGTGTGGAGCTCCCTACATATATGGAGAGAGAAAAGAAATATGGGGAGGTCCCTATTGTAGAAAGTCATGTAGGGAGCCCCGTTGGAGTCCATTTTTTTCATTTTTACTCCCGACAAAGCTATTGTTGGGAGCCACATTGGAGATGCTCTTAATCCCACATGAAAATAATTGAAATTAAAATGGGTGCATAGATGGAAGAGTTAAACCCAACTAATAAGCTTGAGTTTTTAGTCGTGGAGCTCGTCCCGATATATACTACCCAGTTTCACATGTAAGGTCCTGAGCGGGGCGGGAACCCAATACTTTGAACGGGTTTTTGAGCGAGACGGGTACCCATGGAGAATAAGCGGTTCAGGTTTGGCAAAATGTGCCCTAAACCAGCCCCGTTATCATTCCTAGTCTCGTATT
Source organism: Geranium brycei (assembly GCA_036897365.1). Lineage (NCBI taxonomy): Eukaryota > Viridiplantae > Streptophyta > Magnoliopsida > Geraniales > Geraniaceae > Geranium > Geranium brycei. Next base: position 10,010 of record JAYMTP010006072.1, on the reverse strand, counting down.
CTAAAAAATGTGACGCTTCATTATAATATAATAAATTTTGTTTTGAAATATACAAAATACACTTACATCAAGAAAAATAATTTAAAATTTTTCAAAATTTTAAATTATTTAAACTTAAAAAATAAAAAATTATTTATATTATCATGTCGTTCGTGTTTCTTCCCAATTCAAATACTAGTGTCTTGTCAACGGGTAGGCCGGTAGGGCGTACACGAGTAAATTCAACACTCACATGTAACAAATTGATACCATGTTAAGAAGTACGGTATCAAAAATGAGTGTAACCATTAGTGAAGAGGTGTATATGTAGTGAATAGATATGACATATTCATTGGTGAAGAGATGTATATCTCAACGTGGGCGGATCTAGAGGGAGGGGGCAGCTTGGCTCCAGAAATCGAAAATTGTTCATGTCAAATTTTGTTCGAAAATTTTATATACCACTTATATTATAATATATTTAGATGTTATTTATAATTGTCAAAAGAATTTTTTTTGTTGAGTGGTGAATCTACAGAACTCACATCTAGGGCTGTTTATCGGTTGGGTAGGCTCGAGTGGTTTTAGACCCGACTCGACCTCTATCGGGTCTATAAAACCACATCCATGGAGTCATGGGTTCAATTCCCACTGCTTGCCATTTTAATTTCAAATGGTGTAGTAACGAACATGGGCTTTGTTAAACTTTTGTTTGGGCTTTTCAAATTTTAATTTCACTCTCCTACATATCTCCCTCTCTCAGGCCCATTAACTCTCTCTTACAAATCAGCTCCTCCTCTATCTTTGATCTTTCTACTCAACAACTCCTCTCCCCACAGCCATAATTCTCATTTCCTAGCCAAGTATTGTTCATTTAATTAATATCATTTCTTTTGTTGATTTTATTAATTAAATTTTTTTGGTTTGCTAATTATACTTTGTTAAATATTGCAAATTTGTTTCATTTTTTTGTTTTTCTTATTAAAATTTATTTATATATACAAGATATCTAAAGTTATATAAAAAAATAATAATTTAGTGGTAAAACAACACTACTCTTATTACAGTGGTCATGACTTCCAAGTTCTAGTATTTACAATATTTTAGAAAATAGTGTGGGATTGGAATTTCTTTTAATGTTTAGCCCGATAATTATCATTTCTCCACTACACCATTTGGGTAGAACAACAGCGTACCTCCAAAGTGTGCTGCCATAAGCACGGTTAAGGCAGCGCACATGATATTTACTGCCATAAGCAAGGTTAAGGCAGCACACTTTGGAGATGTGCTACCATTAAAAGGGTATTTTGGTCAATGTTTATACAAAAACTACAATTCCGATCAAAATTTTGTAAGTGTTTAGGGCAGTGCATATACTATGTGTGCTGCCTTAAAAGTCAAAATATTGACTTCCTAGTCAATGTCATTTGACTTCATATTTCGGATCTCAATTAGAGTCTGAATTAAGGATGGTGTTATGAAAACTTATTACACAAAGATCATATCCGTACGGTTGGATTAAAAATTACTTTTCTAAAACATTACAATATGATCAAAGTATCAGATTAGGGTTATTGTAACTCTTTTGTAAAATCCAAACAGTCCATCCATACCCTCGTCCAAGAAAATTATATATGTTTCACATAATCATAACCGTTCAACTTGAAGTATATGGTGTGGAAATATATGCCCAAAAATTAAGGATAATCGAACCACATATTGACGCCCGATCGCTCGTAATGCAATTGAATCGAAGGAAGTCAAACTAGGGTTAACTTGGTTTCTGGTACTAGGGCAGCACACATACAAAGTACGCTGCCATAAGCTTATGGCATCACACTTTGTTTATTTGCTGCTCTAAAGCCTCGATTTAAAACCCTCTACACCCTAATTTCTTCTCTTCATCATTCATAACACTTCGTGTCTCTCTAGTTCACAAACCCTCATTGCGCCTCCGTCCTCAAAAACCCCCGCTGCTCTTCGCGCCTTCGTCCACGCCACTGCTCCTTGCTCCGCCATCGAACCTCCGTCCACTGCTCCTCGCTCCGATACAGTAACCCTCGTAACTCAACCCTTATTCTCCTCTTATTTCCTCTGAGCCTCCATGTAGCACCCCGCCCAGCCGAGCCTCCGCACCCACCGTCTGAGTGAGAATCGTATCGACGGGGTGATCAAACATGTCTTTTGGCTTACTTTCGATGTTTTACAATGATGTAGAGAACTCCTATTTATACCAATCTTATGCGAGAGATCTAGTGTAAAAAGGAAACCAAATCTCTACAATATTCTTATATTCTAAGAGGCTTGCTTGGAGGTTGCTGGGCCCGTAGACAGTAGTCCATGGGCATACCATTACGTGCAAGTGCACACGGTTAATGCAAGTGATAAAACCTGGTAAGCACATGGTCGAATCCACAATAACCAATGAGGGTTAATCGAATCTAATTTCTGCTAGGTATTTAAAATAAAAAGAGTGTAGATTGTAAAAGTATGGACTGTAAATAAATAGCAATGAGCAACATAGAGAACTATTCAGACAAAACAAATCACAGGTGTTAGGTCAGTACAAATATCTCAATTCAATAAAGACGATTAATTTATCATGCGATCATGGAAGATCCTATCTCTACACAAATGTCGGTTCCTCCTCTCGAATCGAATCGAACCGAACCCTTGAGTTAAATCACCTCCGGACCTTTCGTACTCGGGGCCATTCAACTCAGATGAAGACCAACAATCACGGGATAGGGGTCCAGTGATTGAACCCTTTGAATCAGGTTGTGTATGTTGCCCACTGGCCCTCTCTTAGCTCGACAACACAGCTCCTACAAGTTTCACATGTTCGTCACACACAATCAACAAGAATATAAACCTCGATTCACAAACAATCATGCAATCAAATCATTCATCAAATTATAAATTTAGAAATCCATAGTATTTAACTTAGCACCCATGATTACAGGATTTTAGCCCATAATCATGGTGTTAGAACCAAGAGTATTCAAGTTCAACACAAGAAAGTTAAAGAGAAAATAAGACTAAAAACCCTAAACCCGCTAGGGTTAAAGATCATGAACGGCATGATTTCTCACTTTCCTGGACGTTGCTTGAAGCTCAGATGATCCGAGTGCCTTTGTATATTTTCAACGAGGTCGAGCCTCCTCTCAAAGTGCGCGATCTCACCTAAGGAACACTGATTCGTTCTGCTCTCTGTCTCGCCAGGTGCTCTCCTCCTCGAAAATTGGTCTAAAACCGTGTTTTAATGCTGAAATCGTAGGTGTAACATGTTGGGTAACGGGTCGTTACATGGCCCGTTACACCAACCTGTAGCTGACTTCCTACGCATGTCTCTCCGGGATGTGTAACAGACCGTTATTATGCTCGTTACACCTCCCAGATCCCTAAAATTGAATTGCCGATAGTTTGATGTACCAATGACCCGATTTGAAGCTCTACATCTCAAGTTATACTATCCGCAAGTTTTACCGACGGTCCTCCTCCGAATGATCTTGAATTGACATGTTTCTGCGAGACAAGCACTCAACAACTCATGATTGCATAAAGGCATAAAAGACCAATTAATATACACTCTCGAGGGTAAAAGCATCAATTAGTATGAGAAATATTAACCGAAATGTAAACGTGATGCGACTGCATCAACACCCCACACTAAAAACTTTCTCGCTCTCGAGAAATACAATTATACAACAGTTGTCTCTTTCAACGCCAAGGTTCACCTTTATAAAGGAAGTTTGACATTTCCTGAGAGTTTCGAGATCAAACCCACAATGTATAAATACACGTGCAATTATATTAACTCAATCTGAATGCAACTAATACATACCAGCACTAAAAAGGCTGATAAATACTCCCTTATACACGTATTTTAGTTTATGATTAAACTTAGGTTGTATCTTTGATGTTAAATCATCTATAAGGGTTGTTAAATGAAATTGGCTCCATGTACAAGTTATGTATTCAAAATGCTAAAAGAAATTGATTGATCCATCTACCGTAAACACCATAGTGATTCATTTTATAGAATCGTTGTTTTAGATTTGAATTATATTGATATTAAAATAAGATCGAAGGAGAGACAATAATAAGAAAGAAATGATTTGTTGAGGATTTAAAGAGATCCTGAGTGACAGTGAGAGAGCCATTGATATGGAGAGAAGTGGGAGTTGGCGTACGTAGCAGTATCTGGTGTTGCTGTTGTCACTACTTGCACAGTAACTATACTGACAATTCTTTCTTTTCCAAATCACCTCAGTTGATGGCAATCACTACTAATCTGCTATTTTCACTGAAACCTGATTCTATATACTATGAATACAGTATAAGTGTATGTACCATTATTGCAGGTAATCATGACGCCACCAACACAACTCCCACCTTTCATGCCTGCCACTTCTACTATACAATTTAAGATTCAACACTGCTACTTACAATTAATGTGTACCTCTACATTCTGGCTTTCCAATCTTTCCTAATGCTACAAGGCTCGTCGTATACATATAAAGTTGACCATTTCCGGCTACTTCCAAGTACTTCCTTCGTCATCATTACCTACGCTACCCTAACACCAATACAGTAACTTAGTTTGAAATTAAGAGGTGATTTCATTTCACTTAATAATTAATTAAGTTATGACATTGTCACAAAAACTTTCTTAATTAATTGATTAAGCACTTAAATTTAAGTTTAAAAATTCTCTGAGCTCAAATCTGGCCACCCATCGAAAAAAGATGCAACATTGTCAAATTGTTATTTGGAAGAAATGGGATTTTAAAAATAAATTTTATTTATTTTTGAAACACATCATATAAAATTAAATTCCATTGTAATGGAGTGACAAATTCAATAATATAATGGATAGTAATGTCAAATAATCATGGTTCTAAAAACGCTAAACCACCAGTTAGGCAGAAAAATTTTAGAACAACCAAAATAACTCGAGTGATTAACTTAAGAAAATGATTTGAAGTTACCATCACTAATGCCTATCCAATAATGCTACTGTACAATAGCATTATTTCATGTATATATTGAAAAAGAGCAAGCATATAGTAAAAGCCAAAAAAACACAGTAGCACTATGTTATTACATACACATTGAGAGGACAAAAGGTAGTTTTTGTTATATTATAGATCGATCATGATGCACAACATGGACCATCCTAATTACTAAACTGCCATTGACGACTGAGCTCTCACGCCACTAATATTCATCGCGCTTGTTGCTTGAACGCATTTGCTCGGTAAATACTAGCGGTCGTACTGGGGCTGAACAGTTGGGACGCTGCCGTCACAACCGAACACTTGCTCTTAACAGCCTTCCCCTTCCTCGCCGGCGTCGTTTTGATCTCCTCCGGGACCGGAACGACCGAGGGTACGTCGAAGTTGGTCCTGGCCTTGGAGCCCCGGAGGCGCCTGGCCGCGGAGTCGTAGGCACGCGCCGCCTCCTCGGCGGTGTCGAAGGTGCCGAGCCAGTGCCGGCACCGACCTATGCGGTCCCTTATCTCCGCCGACCACCTCCCCCACGGCCTCTTCCGAACCCCCCTGTAGCTCCTCTGCACCGCCAACACCCCGCCCGCGTTTCTAGGACCCGAATCGCCTTTCCCGATGACACCACTCCGCCCTCCGTAGAGCACGTGCTCCCCGACAACGGCGCCGATTCCGTCCAGGACTTGAATCTCCGGTTCGGTTTCATTCTTGTCTCGGCCGCTGGAATCGGAGACCGAAAAGGTGGCCGAGACATCGGCGAGAACGGGGTTGGGGGATGGAAAGGGAAGGGAGAGAAAATGCGGCGTATCGGAACGGAACCGAAACGTTTCGGTTGGCTCGGGCTTGGGGAAAGGTAACGGAACAGAGTAGTTTGAAGTATTCATTATAGTCGAAGAAGGTGCTATAATGAATTTGGGGTTTGGCTTGGCTTCGGTAATATATATATAAGATAAAATACTCGAGAAATTATTCAAGGTTTTTGAGTGGATAAATTTAAGTAAAAAAATGAAGATTTTGAAAAAGAAATATAAGATTTTCCTGTCAAAGTTGACAAGACCGTAATCCGTTTTTCTGTTTTCACTCTTTCCTTGTTACCAGTTGGAAGACGGATCTATTTTACACCTTTTCACCTACAAAATGTTAAAACCCAAAAGAGAGTGCTTATTTTATTTATTTACTTTTTCAAGACAAGCACTTTGTTGACAGCGACAAGCCCTAAAATGCTTTCAAGGGGAGATATAAACTCCAACCACATGCTTAGCCAACTAATCTGTTAATTGATTATACGACTGCTTAGCAAATATTATAAAGATATAGTTAAGAAATGAAATCATTAATTACGCTAATAAATCTTTTTTTATATTAGTATTATATTTATTTTGTATGCAGGGAGCTTTTGGATGTCATGTTGATAATAAAAAGAAGTTAATTAAAAAAAAATAACAAAAAGAAGTACTAAAATATTTTTTGTGTCATGCTCATGCTCTGGTAAATTTTATAGAGATTGCAATTACGTGTTTGAAAACTGTTTGGAAGAGAATTTCAAAAATACCAACCCAATTGTTTGATTAGACAAATTTTGTGAATAATTAAATAAAAAGTGAATATAAATCAATTAAGACAAATATCATATTTTACTTAATAAGCTGTGAGATACTATAGTTGATTAAACATTTGGCTACTTTCATTAAAGTGATTACACACATTTTTTTACAAGAATAGACATATATTAAAATAATACCGGATGATTAAATTGTAGAATTTATACGGGAGATAAAATGGTATTAACCTGTACTTGTATTCTGGTGCAAATAACTAACTTATTATGAATATATCCACTAATTGTTGTCACTTCCGTTATTGCTGGATTGGCTGTCGGACTTGCTTCTATTAGACCGGAGATTGGGCAAGGCACGACAGCGAGCTGAGCTGTAGAGAGTATCTCGAGACAGCCCAAAATAGAGGGGAAAATACGAAGTACTTTATTACTGAACCTATCTTTTATGAGAACCTTAATAATTTATGGGCTCGTTGTAGCATTAACACTTTTAACCACTAAGCGTGATTATAAATATGATGAATAATTTTTGTAACAAAATTCAATTCCCATCTAATAAAACAAAAATTCAATAATTCTTAAATCATAGATTGGATTTGAAAACCATTCAATTGAATTGAAATATAATTAATTATATACAAATTCAACAACAGATTGAATGACAATGGCATATATAAGAATAATACACCGAATTATTACATTCAAGCTAGCTAGTGCATTTATGGGTTGTTAATGTAAAAAAAGAAAAAAGAATTGTGTTTTGTTTGAAGTGAGGCTTGGCTTGGGTTGCATGTGCGTGTAGTTAAAACTTAAAATGGGTTAACGAAAGATAGGTGATTTGATGGGGGCATTAAGAGAGGCGTAATCTCGAGAATCTAATGGTTTAACAGCCGTTGGATTGCGTGGAGGTCGTCACGGTATCGTCAACGGACAAGATTGTTTGACTGTTTATCTAAGATACTCCACTTGCTTTGATTGCAAGGTACGGAGATCGAATATGGTGTGTCCGGGTGCACGGTAAAAACCGTGTGGAAGCAATCTAAGAACCAATATGTAAGGCCGTGATCGAGGGTTGGTGATGCATGCGATGATGCAATGATGGTCTATTGTAGTTTGTCATATTTGGTGCAGAATGAAATGACACACGTACATTATTGGTGCTGCTGTGAAACAAATCAATTTCAATTTGACCGCGTGCATTATAAATAAATCATCTCAAATCTCTCTTATTAATATATTTAGTTTAATGACAAATAATGACTCACTTCTCTACCATGTTCGTATTAAGCTTTTAGCGGACTTATTTATTTGTAAAATAGTTATCCAGTAATAAGTAATAACCAGTGTTATGAATATCACCGTGATCAATCGATATACTAGCGATATATTAATTTTTGTAAGTTTTTTGAGACGAAACAGCCGATATAGATGAAAATATCGGTCAAATCCGGTTAACTCAATAAAATTTAAATTGATTCCGGTCTAATTCAGTCTAAATCAATTAATTCTGGTCTACTTCAACTTAAATTAATTAATTTCGGTCTTATCCGATCTTATTCGGTCCATCTAATTAATTCCGGTTTGGAATTTGGGTTAATGAACAACAAATAAAATGTCAAACCCTCATTGATTTATCAATTTCAGTTTCACGTTTGAACTTCGAGTTTTTTGACAAGTTTTAAATTAAAAATGATTAAATATCATATTTTGTTTTTATTGAATAATAAATATGAGTTATATGTATAATTATTTAGAGTTTAAATCATGTGAGAACCAAACCCTTTTGTGAGAACGTGAGAACAAACTATGATCATTGAAAATAAGTGAATATCTAACGGAAATGAGTAAATGTCCAATTGGGAAAATGTTATATCCAATAAAAGTGAATGTCCATCAAAAATAAGTGAATGTCCCTTTATTAGTCATGAAAGTGACTAATTATTTATTTATTGCAAAACGCGTTTTGCCACGATCTTCCCGAGTTTGTCAGATCTCCCATTTTATCAGCGGGCCAATATATCCCCACGATCCGATTTCTATAACCTTGGTAATAACAAGCTGATAAAAAGGAATTATTAAACAGTGTACAATTTCCTTAAAATAAATTAAAAGTAGACAATTATTTTTAAAAATCCTACATTAGAGTGTATGCTAAAAAATCACTGTAGCGATTGAATTGATAAAATACGTATTTGAGATTATTATTATTTAGTCTCACTAAAATTATACATCTTCATCAAATAAGTAATGTTTAATCTCGCGTCTTCTATTTGATCAATCCAAGAACTGATATTAGTTCTTAATTTATACGGGTAAGAGTGATTTTTGCATGAGTAATCTTCGTTGTATTATGTTTTAATCCCTAAAGTGCCCTTCATAAGCTTGCACTAGGGTGACTCTGCACTATGATGATCCAAGAACCTCCTGTGATTCATATAGATGTCGATGGTGCTTTTCTAACTTGTGAACGGACAAGCAGCTGGAGAAGTAATAAATTTAGTATCATTTTGAATGTGTCGTGGTGCATAGAGAGAGAGAGACACATAGGAGAGGTGTCAAGTGTATATGGCATGAATTTTACTAAAAATTGCAACAAGTTTTCTTATAATTGTTTTTTTTGCCCAACTCTCAATTCACTTCACTCTATTTTTGCAAAATCTCTCATTCACTCATGTTCAAATTTGCAACCGTCTGTGCAAATCCGCGAAAATTAACGGAAGTGTCACTTAAGTGTTGGAAGTTTGAGTTAACACATTTAAGTTAACACTTAAGGGACACTTATGTTAATTATCACAGATTTGCATAGACGATGCAAAAATGAATATGAGCGAGGGAAAGTTGTGCAAAAAAAAATTATAAGAAAACCTTTTGCATTTTTTCCTAATTTTTATCTAAAATCTAGGGCAGTTATGTATAGCATTGCAACAAAGCATTTTTTCTAAGTAATAACGATAAATAGATATTTGTTGGTGACTAAAGGAATTCAATGAGTTGACCTTGTACTCATAGACATAATGTCCATGTATATACACATCTAGCCAAACTAATCTAGCTATAATAAGTGAAAATGTACTTGAGACAACGGTCCAAGAAAACTCTACTTGACCAGTGGTCAGAAGTTGACAAATAATATAGCTACCATATGCAATTACCCTTAATTTAAAATACTTTTATTGGTTTAATAAAATATATTTATTAACAAGAGTTCAATGATTCAATTTTTTTAAGCAAACCCATATCTATTGATTAAGAACAAGCCTCACGGCCAAGAACAACAAGGAGAGTCAGTAAGACAACCTCCACACTTAACTCCCAAATTAAGATACAAATAACAAACTTAACAAGCTGAAGTTATGCCTCCTGCAATAGTTGTAAGAGAATCTAACAATAATCAAGAGATCTAGTCTAGATAATAAAACATGACAGTAGGAGATTAAAACACCCAATTGAACCTTCTGGTTTACTCG
>JAYMTP010006071.1:0-12517 GCA_036897365.1 Geranium brycei | reverse complement strand
TATATATATATTCCTTGGCCACCAGGCGCCTCTGAAGCACTACAGTGCATCGAAATCCTCTTGTTGCTTTCTCGTCCTCTCCTCCACCACTCTTTGACCTCAATCGTGAAGCGCTCGTATACATTGTTGGAATTAGATGGGCCGGTAACACCTCATGGTTTTGATTTATATGAAGGAGAAACAAATGAGGCTTTGTACTTATAAACATTTTGTCAACTATAGCTAACACAATCTTTTAAATTGTGACGATTATAACGTCGATCAAACAATATGACTGTTGTTGAGACTGTACTTGACGAATGTTGGCATGTCTCGGAAGGTATAATATGTCACTGATCGTTGACAAAACTTTGTTAACCTTTTACTTTATCTTAACTAACACATATTTTTTGGCTCGTCGACCATCAACGAAAATTGATTAACAGTTGACCATGTCAAAGTCATCACATGATTTGTTAGGTTCATCAACCATGCAACTTCATACCCACACATTATTGTGTACGTCGTCGAATATTAAATCTCATAGTCGACACACCTCTTTATTTATATGTTCTACACTCGACCGCACGCAAATATCAAGAGTATAGAGAATAACCATTCCCTTACGGTAACAATGTTGTGGACCTATAATTATGATGAGTTAGGTTACATGCATTATTTATTTATATTATGAGCCTCATTTTGCTTCAAATGTAAGACATTAGGTTAACTTCCACACACTGTGGATTGTCTGGTGATGCAAGTTTCAAAGTTTGGTCCACAAACATTTTCTTACTAATTTTTGGTATGTCATCTAGAAATTAGATACTGACCCATTACGAGAAGATATTATTACATGACACGTACGTTGTGCACATTCATCTGATTTCACAAATGAAATAGAAGATAAATGTTTGTTTTATTTTTAAGTATGGTTCCTGTATATCTACCGTCTCGTCCATAAAACAAGTGAATCAATTGTTTTAGGCCCACCTAAGAAATTAAGTCCAAGTATGATAAAAAAAAGTTTTCAAATTTAGATATTTTAGGCCCATTTCGAAAACTAATGCTCGAAATAATACTTTATTAATCACTTTTGTTTTAGGCTTCAAGAGTCATTGAGCCGTCCCTGATATACATTAAAAGAGAGTTCATACATTCTTTATTAAATTATTAGTGTTTTGATTCAAAATGGAGTACTATTTGTGTATTAGGAACATAATTTGTTATGCATGCTTTGTTGTGTCAGATATATGTACTGACAATGGATTAAGTTTTGTGAGCAGCAAGAGGTTATATGAACATTATATTGAAGTGTAACGTAAATTAACAAATGAACATGCAAAACTATTTATGAGTAAAAAACACAAACAAAATAATAAAATGTTGTATATAAATCTTAATCTCACATTATTAACATATTGAAAATAAACCTTTCATGCATATTTATTCAAAAAGGTAGGTACATAGATTTTACTTTGTGCAAACCTACGTACGTAATGATGATATAATGCAAGGTTGTAAAATTGGGATCGCGAGAAATATATTGATCATCTAACAAAAAGAGAGATTTGACATGTTAGATATACATGACAATCTCAGAGAGATTGCGAAAAAATCGTAGCAAAACGCATTTTGTAAATATATATATACTTAGATTTATTATTTAATAATAACAAAATGAATAATATTTAATCTTTTTTATTTTCAAACTTGTCAATAATCACTATTTTCTCTTATACTCATTCTATCAATTGCGATTTGCAACACAAAGTCGATCGCTTGCAAAATAAATTTTCACTTAAAACAACAAACACATGTTTAATCTTCATCTTAAAGTCCTGTCACATCTTTTTTTATCAGCAATAGCTATTACATCTCATTCTCTTTTTTATTGAAATTATATTCATTATTTACATTTTCTTTTATTTTCGGCTCAGATGAAAATCATCGTCATTTAGCCTGGAATTAATTAGGTGGACCGAATTAGATCAAAATTAATCAATTTATATTGAAATAGACCAAAATTAATTAATTTAAACTAAATTAGATCGAAATCAATTTAAATTTGACTAAATTAACCGTGTTTGACCAATATTCTTACCCATATATGTCATTTCACTTCAAAAAACTTGAAATATATATCGATATATTGCCAGTATCGCGATATCTATAACAATGATGTAATGTCGGGACTAATAAATATCAGATAAGTTAAATAATAAAATAGCACATTAAAGTTTACAAAGAAAAGATGTTTCGGTGGGACCATTAATACGCCACGCAGGTGGTCGGTCCACAGATTGACCTCATCCCACGCAGCAAATCACCGCAGCAACGGAGGAGCCTGCACGGTGGGCCAGGGTCACGTGACCCAACCTTCTGATTCCAACTTGTGCTTCCTATTAAAATGCCCAAAACACACATGAAATTCAATAACAAAAACCCTTTCTACTCATGCACTCCCTAGTTGGTTCAAGATTCGATTTTAGTTTTATAATTTGGAGGTTATAATTTTAGATATTCATTCATGCATTGACTATTTTCATATTTCTATTTTATTTCTAATTAATTGTCTCAAAATAAATGTACCCAGTAAAGCAAAAGAATCTCATATGTAAAATTGGGCTGTACATATCGGGTCGGACAACACATGCATCGAGAATGGCTGTTGCAGGCCACGACCTAAACTGGCCACCCAGGAGCCGCACCTATTAGGGTGGAGGACAACACATGCATGGAGAAATAAGGCGCCCTATCACGAGTTCCATAACAGTCAACTAGGCTGGGGTATCATCAAAGATTTAAGCCAGTCGTTAGTCTTTGTGGGGGAGGTCGGGTGGATGCACTAACTTACCATCCCTCTATAAATAGTGAAGATAGACATTTAGTTTGAGAACTTGCAATTTACATCTTCAATCTACGGGTTCCATATTTCAAAATTTAAATTTTCTATGTGATAGACTAAAGAAAATAGTGCAAACAAAATTGACTCTAGCATTGTAAATATATCGAGTTATATAAATGAATTATTTAAGATCTATTCGTTAAATATTTAGTTTGAAATGTCTTATCATCAAATTCAATTTTAAAATTACACTTCTTTAATAATCAATGCAAGGGGACATAATCAATCTTAATCACTATTGACAATCATAAGTTCAGTATATCGGGTCAAGTTCGAATTTTAGTATACAACTTACTCATAAAAATTGCAAGGGTGTTTGTAAATTAGACAAGTCGTAAACAAACTTGTTTCACATAAATATATTTATAATGACAAATGAATGAAATAAGTCGAGGTAAACCGAATTCAAATTTTTATATATTTATTTCTCGAGTTAAACTGAATGATAAATTTTTAAACTCATTCAAGCCTAACAATGGAGAAAATAAAGCAAAGAACAAATGAGGGATGAGGGGATTGAGGATGATCGGATCCGAACAAGAAAAGACCTCTTCCTTAATTAATTAAAGAAGAAAGTTTTTCCATATTAATTGCTCCTAAAAGCTTACAACTTCAATCACATTAAAGACATGTTTTCTTAAGGTCAGGTCAGGGTTACATTTCATCAAACTCTAACAATTGAATCCATATGCTTAATTAGGCTGTAACATCTATCGGAGATAAAATTACTACAGTTAATTAATAATGTTTAGGAGTCTCCTTTTTTCTTCTTAAATTCGCTACAAATATGTTTAAAGTGACATGACTATGAAAGTAAAGGTCAATTAGAAGCCATATTTGTAATGGGATAAAAATTGAACCAATTTGTGGTGTCGGTGCCGACATAATAACTTACACCGCTGGGGGTTAAGTTTATTTACTGAACGAGAGAAAGTAACTTACCAGTGGGCTCCACATCCCATGCAACTGCATTTACATTTGAGCCGTCGGTCGGTGGCGTTTATTTTTTACTCCAACTCTTTCCGGATTTTCAACCGTTGACATTTACCGTTTATTTTCAATTTGAATGTTTTAAAAATATATATATATAAATAATGCTGTAATTTTCTGATCTCGCCAGCACCATTGGCTGAATGTTAAAAAAGAGCAGCATGTTGTGAGTGTAGAATATATGAAGATAATAAGCTGACGTGGAATATATAAACGGGTCCGTTACCGCTATATGCGCCGAGAATACAGACATGAAAGCGACGGATACATGTTGTGTTACATCTTTTGTCTCTACAATTAACCTTAATAATAATATATTAAAATTAAAATATAATAGAGATTAAAGTAAAATATATAATTAGTTTAAAGAGGGCATGTGATGTGGCCACGTGACGTGAGTGCCTTAATCAGATGTGGGGATGACGATTGAAATTTTAACCGCTGCTGAAATGACGGTCTCACCCATGGACGCTTAATTTAATTTGAGTTTTGGCCCGCATAACTGAGGGCAGTTTTGTAATTTCGACAGGACAAGCTTCAAAGGCTAAGGACATTCTGGTAATTTGAGAGTCTAGTAGATTGGAGCATTGCATTTGGATGGAGTGAGTTGAGTTGAGAGAGTATTATTATTTATGGAGCAACTGCTATTTACTTTTGGGTCTCTCCAGTCCAGTCCAATGGATCACATTAAAAAAGAGTCGGTGACAAGTTTCAAGATTTAATTATTGTAGCACAGAGAATGATACAAGACAATGACATGGTGATGGTGTGATGAATTATTGCATATTTATCTTAAGATAAGACCTCTCACATCACATGTGAAGATTAATATTTGTGTATCACAATGCCATGCCATCTAGTTCTGGTTCACCACAATTCCATTTGGACGTTAGAGTGGAGTGGCATCATCAAAACGTGTTACACCTACTTCGCCTTGTCGGAAGTCATATTTATATATCTCAGTCTTAGATTGAGTAAGCTTGTTCTCAATCTCAACTTTTATTATTTTGATAAAAAAATAAAATTAGAAGCTTTAATATGAGTTGGGTTGGGCCGGGTGTGAACCGTGCCTGGATAGGCCTGAACCGCTGCTGGGCCCAAGCCAACATTTAAGCCCACAAATACCAAATGGGTATGCCATCTTCCCGTACCTAAAGAGCTGTGTGTGTGGGGTGCGAGGTAGACTGTACAATATCCCGATAGTAACTTTATTCTATTCTCATTTACTTAAAGCTTGTATTGTCCAGTAAAATGATGGAATAAGATCTTCAAACATGCATTTCTTAAACTAAGGTATTTTAAGATCACCGTGTTGTTAAATTAAGACAAAATCCAGGGGCCTAAGTCAAAGTCTACAAACAACTACATTTCTCAACTCTCAACACCAAATTTTCACTTCCAAAACAGGTCCCACACTGCATTGTGTTGATCAGGTACAAGCAGCCCACCATCCAACAACCTATAAACATTCCAACCACAAATCAGTTAAAAAATAAAGATTTTACTGTGCAAAATAGGTTACAACTGTGTTTTACTTTTATTGTTTACCTTTCAAAGGTCTGACTTGCGCAAGGAGAAATCATTGTGCAGGTAAGCTAAACAAGTCACAAAAAACAAGAGAAACACCGATGCCAGCATCAATGGCTCGGCAAGCATGAAGATTGGGTTGAAGTTGTAGTAAACCTGCAGATAAGAATAAAAACAGGTTGGACAGAATTAAGAATGACAACCACATTACAAACCAAACATAATGCTAGTAGCTGTACCAACATTAGCGTTTTATAGGGTTTATGATTTATCCGCATACCATAAAAATGTAATTCGTATGCATCAAAATTTCAAACTCTAATTAGAAATTTTCATTATCAATTCACCTTCAACAAATATGAAGTTTTCAGTTATAATTCATGCAGGAAATTCAAATAGCTACTTCTCAAAATCCATCAATATGGAGCTTGTTTGCTCTGCAGCAACAACCGGCTGCCAAGTTAGGAGTTTAGAAGAATTATGGGTTCACAAATTACCTGGAAAGGAGAGGCGTGCTCAGGGACTACATTTTTCTTTTCCAGGACTACTACAGTCCTCCCGACAACATCAAGGTAAGTATATTTGGTCTGCAAATATCAACATAAGAAGCATGCCACATGGCAGTGCATGAGTTACTGGTGCCAGTATGCATTTAAAGATGGCGGCCAAATATCAAATTCTAACTACAACAATGGTTCATGTATTGTTTGTACCAATGTTGTCACAACCAGACCTCTGCACCGAATCGGTCCGTCAATCAGTGAGTCATTGGTTCAACTGTTTCGTCCAGTGTTGTTATCATTTTTATTTATGATATCATTAATAAAAAATAGTAATAACTAATTAACTATAATACAATTACAAATGAGTATAACCAACAAAAATCTCACATATGTGGTTAATGTAAGGATGTAATAGTTTTCTAACTAAAGATTTAAGCTTTAATAATTTCAAGTTTGTGCTTCAAACTTTTGGGCTAGACTTATACCATTATGGCCTATTTGGATTTTGTTCACATATTAAATAAACCGGTCGGCCCAATTGATCTGGTAACTGTTTTTATCGGCTTTGATTGGATTCAAGAACACTATTGTTTAGAATAACAAAGGGGTGGTGGTTGGCTACATGGTCGAGTCGGCTGTCCCAGTTGTGAAAACATTGGTTTGAACTAGACAACGGCTCTTTCATCCTTATTACTTTTATACAGAGACCAATAATGTAGCAAGATCAGAGAATCTATGTGGTTTACGCTGAACTTGTTGTACTGGTAGACCCACAAACTTATACTGGGATACACTAATGTATATGTGGCAATACTCACCTCTAAATGTTGATCCACTGGAAAAGGAACCACAGCAGAAGGGTCTTTTGATCCCTCTGGCAGCACGACCTGCAATAGGAGTATCAGCTAATTGATGTTCCAATAATATCATGGGACAAAACCAACTATGACGACAATATCGGTATCCCTAAAAGTATGTAACAGCTTCACCTTGATTGTCAATTTTTCCACCACTGTCTCAACAATGGGACACCCAAAAGTGAAATTGAGGTAACGCCTGCCATCAGGTGATTCAAACAGGAAGCTCTCCAATGGCAGCCCATATCCAATCACAAAAGTTGATTTCCAACCACCGAATAAAGGATATCGTGGTTCAATTTCTAGTTCGGACTGCAGGGAATGGATACGAAGTCAGTGATATATATCCAAGTTGATTTCCAACCACCAAATAAAGGATATTGTGGTTCAATTTCTAGTTCGGACTGCAGGGAATGGATACAAAGTCAGTGATATATATATATATATATCCCTTTGACCTGAATAACTAGCTATGACATAATGCCCGTAACATTCAACATAATCATGTTTTTGATCAGCTGGATTTTAGAGAAGGATAAGGAAAAGAAGAAATTCAGACGGCTTCATTCCATACTCCCACCAAATAAGAGGAAAGGGAGGGAATACGAAGAATGGTGGTACTCTTCAGTCTACAAGCGCATTTCCACTCAAAGATGGGTGTATTTGGAAGAAATAGAAGATTTGTTCTTGTGAACCAAAAACATAAAGAGAAGCTATTCATGTCTTCTAGGTCCCGTTCTTTACGATAAGAGTGACCATTCAAGACTGAAAGCACAGAAGGGGGGAATGGTGGATTTAATACATAATAAGTACCTTACGGAACGATGTTCGCAAGTGTGATGATGAAATGTTCCCTATCCCATCACGGTAGTATGCAGAGTGAACCCCAGGGGGTAGTACTGCTAGAAGATGTTTAAAGGAAGACACACCAGCAATGTTTGGCCTAGATTGATACTCAACCCTGTTAAGAAAGATAGTTCAGAAGACAAAAATATTAGTATAAACTGAAAAACAATAATGAGAAAACAAAAATTAATCGGAAATCATTAACTAGGTGATATTACAACAAGTCACGTTGTTTTCAAAACAGTTTGTTGATTCAAAGTTAATTTCCCTGACACAGCCAGTATCCAAATTATTTCCCAATCGGATTGAATGCCTATAAAAGGGTGTTTAAAATACTCAAGAATTTTTATATCCAATCCACCAAAAATACAATGGCTGAAGTTTCAGGTGCATAAACAAACTAAGGTTCTAATACTCGGAATCGAAGCGAACTCGGCACGACAAGGAGAAATCGGCAAAACTCATTTTGTATTATATCAATATTAATATACAAATAACCATATATACTTCACATGAAAGACAAAAATTACAATATTTTAGTAAAATGAGATACTTTCAAACACCTTTATAAGTTAAAACAAAAGCACAATTATATAACAGTTTCAAAGCATATAAATAATATAAAAATAAAATTTGACCAACTTTGATCGAGTAAGAACTCGGTAAAATTGAACTACCAAGAACGAGTTTTAAAACTCAGTATAAAACTTGGTCAACTCGATTTTACCAAGTTCTCGGGAGTTTCACCACTGAAAAAAAAACTTAAAAACCAATGCTTAAATATCGTACAGAAGTTTCAATATATTACCTCTTGTACTTGTTACCCATTAAAGTAAAAGCAATTAGGAACATAGAAAAGAATGGTGATTATTTCTAGAGTAAAGTTTGTTCATTTACCAAAAACAAAATGTAATATTAGTATCACTTAAGAGCACAATGTGAACGATACCTGGAAAAAACACCTTTGTGACGTGCACCTGCATGAACCAACTTGTAATGTTCTGTAATCTGAAGGTTGCCCCAATGCGAAATTTCTACTTCACGAACAAGTTCCTCGACAACAGCAAATGGATTGTTATTCTCGAAATGAACAAGTATAGGAGCAAATGAATATGGAGAACGATCCTCATATGGCCCATACTTAAGTTCTGTAGAAGCACGGTTAGTGGGGTCCACACTTGTGAATGATTCAACCCTACTGCTTGGAGTCTTAAAATAAGTTGTTTGCTGCTTAATATGATAGGGCGACAATATTATTGCACTATCACGGAAATAAACCAATTGAGATTCTGATTGACTTATTTCAGCTGGGAAAGGTTCTAGGGAATGTGTCAATATGTAATACACCTCTAGTGTCACACTTTCCCCTGCTTTTAATGGATTAAGTAAAGATACTGAGAAATATTTAGTTCCATTGGGTGCATCAGGCAGCTCAGTAGGGTTTACATCTAGTGGGAGATGAGATTTTTTCTTCTTTTTTCCCACAGTTACTGCTGCTTTGACAAAAGCTAGGTGATTGACTTGCGTAGGTGGAAATGCAAGAAGGACTTCTGAAGCAGGTGATGTGCCAATGTTTTCAACCTGAAAGAGACCCATCATTTAGACATAAATCCTAGAAATATGCAACTCTGAGTAAATATTTAAAGTTCCACACTCATTTCCCATATACTATCAAATCCTCAATAAAACCATGATTTTGCAAATCACAAAGTTCAGTTGGGGCTGAATTCAGAGTTAAACAGGACTCATAATTGATATGAGGTGGAAATAACATGAGGAACGTGTTAATTTTGTTCAAGTCTTTATTTTCAAAACTTTTCTTTTCCCAATAATGAAATTAAACAGATCAGTCATAAATTTGTATGCAGATAAACATTTCTCATCCCTTAAAAATGATGTGATGGTTTGTTTAAGGGTACTAATGATTCTTGTTTGTTGTTAAACATATGGATAAAATAGGTGTTAGAAAGTAATACCTTCAGGCTCAAGAACACCCTAACAATGTGTGAAGACAAGTCAATCTGCAGGAACAACAAGTATATATATACAGTCAGTCAGAAATATACATGAGCAAGTGATTCACAATGCAAAACATGATGAGAAATTTATGAAGATGTCAACATAAATAAACAGATCATCTCAACACCATGAACTGAAAGTAATTTATTGCTGCTCCTGTACAGCTAAGTAATTTATTACTTGTTGCGATAAGAGTACAACAACCGAAATAGTGTAGTTCTGCGCATACATGCACATGCATTGACAAATACATATAAAATTTCAAAATTGACTCTAAACACAACACCTAATAAAATGAAACAAATACCAGATGTTTCAAATGTAAGAAATACCATGAAAGGGACAAGCATATGCTTCTGTTATTCTTATTTTGATAGGAAAATGTGAAACAAAGTTTACCATGAATTTTTGTTCATGGTGCATTAAATCACCTGATCATGCACAAATATACCGAATTCAGTATCAATTGGAGTTCCAATTGCATAACAGAATCATTTATCACACTTCAACCCAAAATTCCTGAAATGTTTCTTGTCCATCCAATTCATAGTGATACATTTGAGCGAACATGCTTGTAATGCATAAATGTAATTTTTTTCACAGAACAGCCAAATAAATCTGTATCTGCTTCTCATCGAGAATAAAGAGAAAGAACCAAATACTTTAAAACAGTCATTCAGAACAACAAATACAGTCAGTCACATTTGGCCCGCAAATTTTCTTTCCTACCATTTTGCAAGAAAGCATAAACACTGAATAGACTACAAATATCTTAGCACCCAAATATTTCAGATCTGGATGATGAGTAAGTCGAATTACAGAGCTGTAATCTAGACTAATTTATTCACAGACAAACAAATAATACCTAAAACAATGAATTCGGGCATAAATTCCCTTTTCAAACAGTTTCCCTAGGAAAAAAATCCAAAAACACGAAATAAACCTTATTATGTAAAGCCAGATCAAGGAAATAAGCAAACGTGAAATTGAGAACGGCCATCTAGAAGAAAGTATACGATCGCATAAATGGATCGCGAATACCTGAAATCACTAATACGGATTTCATATACAGTTTCCTACAATTTTCCTGGCAAACAAACACATTGAGTAGAGGAAAATGGCGAAATGATAGAGTTATTCAGATAAGGGAAACGAGCATACTCTGCGCTCAGCGTTGACGATCTGGAGATCCTGAGATGAGGATCTGGCGAGCAAAGCGAGAAGAGATACGATTGTGAGGGCGAGAGCAGGTCCGGCTCTGAGCAGACCGTCCATGGCTGAGTCGTCTCTTCACTCGCACACCTTCAGAGAGAGCGAGAGAGGAGAGAGAGTGTGCGCGCTGACTCTTGACTGTGAAGGTCTGTTATGAGCTTGTAAATAAACACGAGATCGGTAAATACGGGCCTAACAACCTTTTTGGGCCTTTCAGGTCTGTATATCTTCCCAATTGTATGGGCCTTAAATATGTGGACCTCACTTATTTGGGCCTAGATTTGCATATTTATATTTGTATCAAGCTTAGTCGGCAAGTTATTTTGTGTGAGGTCGTATGGCGTTGAGTAGTGCACTCATGTCGTTGACTAATATGAAGTCGAGGTCACCAACCCCGAGATCAGCATGTGGGGCGCTCTGTTCCCCGTCACATTGGAGCGGAATAAGGTGGTGGTTGAGTACGAGAAGAGGAGCTACAAATTCTAAGTCAGTGACGTCTTGGACGCGTTCTTCAGCGGCTGGTGGTGGGAGGGACGGTGACTCGAGTCCTAGAGGAGGAGAAGAAGAAGAAGAAGAAGAAGAAGAAGAAGAAGAAGAAGAAGAAGTAATGTGCTTGTTTAGTTACAGAATTTATCATTCCCAGTTATTTGTTAGTGTTGAAAACTATGTTCAGACTTGATTTTTCGGTGATCATTCTGATCGATTATATGGACCGTGTGTATATATGTTGTGTTCGTCTCTTCGAGAACTAGAACTTATGCTATACACTTATGAAAATCAATCAAATATTGAATGAGATAATAACACTTAAAGATGTGACAAGTGTAATACACTAGTCCAATTATATAGTGTCACATTGCTTACACGCGACAAAATGTGCCTCTTTATATACTTGAAAATGGAAACTAAAGGTTGTGGTCGTGGGTCATCACTTAACGTGTAGTGGGGAGACATTTTGTCATCTCCCTTTAACGGACTTAAACCAACATGTCTCTTCTGGACACTCTATAATTGATGACAAAACGTCTCCCCACTACACGTTAAGTAATAGAGAGACGTTTTGTAGTGGGGGACGTTTTGTCTTTCAAGAAGATGCATGTTGAGAACATGTGTGTCTGTTTGAAACATTGTCAACTCTCCTATTTAAAGGATTGAAATTGGGAAAGAATCATAATCTTCTTCCTAACTCTCTCGTATTGCTTAAATACAAAATCAATAGTTACGTCGCCAGACTCCACTATTTGAAGCAATCGTTAGTGGTTTAAGTCTGTTTTATCTTGGGGGTCAATTGCTCGGTGATCCTTTCAGTGCCATTGAAGGAGCAATCTTGTCTTAAGCAAACATCACTTCGCTGGACTCGGACGTTCTTCTATTATGTATTCTCGGTCTTCTCAAACTTATTCTGTTTACAATAGTATTATTTGTCATTTACATTCATAACTAGTGGTCTACAGTTAGTTTGGTGAAGAGGAAGGCAAACCTCTGACAAATCTGCAAAGGAGAGAGAGAGAGAGAGAGAGAGGTAGGGGTGGCCAAATTTGACCGGGGACCGGCTGGACCAGATAAACCGACCGGACTGCGGTCTAAAAAACCCGGACCAATAATTTATTGGTTTACTCGGTCGGTCTCTCATAGGACCGATTGTGCAATTGGTCCGGTCGCGGTTTAAATTATCA
>JAYMTP010006070.1:0-12517 GCA_036897365.1 Geranium brycei | reverse complement strand
CCCTGCATCGCCGTCGTGTGGAAGCCTCATTGCTGCCCCACATCGACGTCTTTCGAGGGTCAATCGTGTATCCATTTGGGGATGGAGGCGATGGAAAATAGAGTTTCGAAATGAAATACAATTTGGTATATATATAATATATAATATAATAAATATTATATATTTCTAGATAGAATGATCAAAATACATATTTTATTTTTTTTATTTGTTTTATCTGCTAAATAATGTTATTAATTTGAACGGCTAATGAAACTAATTCAATAAACACTAATAATTTTAAGTTTTGTACCAGATAAGTGGTTTGTAAGATACCCATGTATGTATGATTATCCTGGATTATGAATAATAATAGTTGAGTAACTCTTAACCAAGGTTATCATATCTCCGTATCCAAACACATACATACAGTAATTATGGACACGTGTGTATCGATGATTGAGACATGATATAAGAAGACATCGTGAGGGATACAGAGTAACAAAACCCTTGTATTCATCTCCCCTTTCTATAAGCTCTCTCCTCTTTCTCGTATCTCATTTCCTCGTTCGCAATTAGGGTTTTTTCGTTGGCATAGAAATGGCGATGACCGGGCGCATCAGATCGAGCCTACCTCTGCTCAACAAGATCCTCAGATCGGACGTCCTCACCTCTCAGTCTCAGGGCTCAATCCTTAATCGGGCCTTGATTTGCTCTACCGCCTCCGACTCTCGGGTAAGAACCGTGACCTAGATTTCATCATCCCTTCCTATGTATAAGATCGACCTATTCGATGTTTATGTTGTCCCTCAACTGATAGGTCGATTCGGCCATTTTAACTTTGTGAAATGATTGCTGTTTGTTTCGGCCATTCTTTCTTGTAAAATGCATTTGTTACGTATTTTGGGTTGAGAGATTTAGATCCAACACTTAATTTTCGAATTTCATCACTTGGATGATTATCAAATCAGTGTTGCAACTAATGAGTAGATTTTGTAGATAAATTTCATCTAATTTTGGTCATGAGTAGTTTTTAGTGATAACTTCATATGTAATTGGTAAACATGTTTGATGTAGATGCAGTATTTAGGTCCATCTGAATTTTAAACGATTTCGTTAATCCATAGACTGAATGTCCCATATCAATTACATGTTCTATTTCGGTTCATCTTGTTTACCTCTCATACATTTTTGTCATTCTGTTCTTGCAGCTCTCAAAGAATTATGCCACAGGTT
Source organism: Geranium brycei (assembly GCA_036897365.1). Taxonomy (NCBI): domain Eukaryota; kingdom Viridiplantae; phylum Streptophyta; class Magnoliopsida; order Geraniales; family Geraniaceae; genus Geranium; species Geranium brycei. The sequence continues at coordinate 11,305 of JAYMTP010006070.1, read as the reverse complement.
TGCTGCAAAAGAAACAAAAAATTAAGGTAATTGAATTCCCGACCTCAAGTTTTTTTTTGGTTTGGAATGTTCAGTTTTTCCCTAAATATCAGAAAGAAAATGCTGGTTAAATTGCATTACATGAATGCTAAACAATGTTGGTTTGTAGACATTTCTTCTTTCTGACTTTAATTTACATTGTTGATTATGAGTTGTGTAAGTATATACATATATGACATTTTTGTGCTTTGTTTAATATGTATGCTTGTGCTAATCTGTTTGGCTGAATTGTTATTCTGTGTGCGCCTTACTATTCCTCTGGGAGATACCTGTGCAATTCTCGACAATATACACTAACATGAACTTGCAATTGGGTCAGTGTTGGATGTGGTTGCTGTTACAGGTTTTCAGATAGAAGGGACTCTGAGTATTAAATAGTTTGTATTTATGTTACATAGGTAATCATAATTGCAGTCTTTATATATTTCTTTATTTAGTTTGCCACAAGCTATGTTGATGATAAATCACATTCTCGTACCAAATATTTTTGTTAGTTAAATGGTTGTATCATTTAGGGATAGTTATAATGTCTCCTTGTTGCATACTTCTGCTACAAAATAACCGCACACAACAGTTTATGCCAGTCCACCCATTATAACCATTTGTGTTGTCAATCTAATAGTAGAAAGGTGAAAAATGCATACTAGTTACTTTGATTCATACACATGTATGGAAATTGATTGTATCTTATCTTACCTTTCTCTCTATGATAATCCAGGTGCCTCTAGTTTTATACGGGGGAACTGGAAACTATGCATCTGCTTTGTACCTGGCATCTGTGAGAGCCGATGTCTTGAATAAGGTCGAATCTGAGCTTCTTGACCTTGTCGAGGCTTCAAAGAGGAGTCCTAAATTCTCTCAGTTCATGAAAGACTTGTCAATTCCTTCGAAGACCAGAGTAAAGATTATTAATGAACTTTGTTCTCTATCGAAATTCCCAACTCCCTTGAAAAACTTTTTGGGTATGATATGCCACTTGCACTTTTATTTATATTGTTTGGCGTATGGAATTACAGTATTATGCTTTCATTAGTTCATATCGTTTATATACATGCTTTTTGCATGCATAAGTTTTGTGGAAAACTTATGTCATTGCGTAGCATGGGGATCATTAGTTCATTGTGTCACATGACTATGCTAACTTGTGTCATTTTGTAGCATGGGGATCATTAGTTCATGCTTTTTACAGAGTTTGTTCTAGCTATTTATTCTGTCTAAATCTCCTTATTTAAATCTGTTTTGTCATTTATAAATAGACAAATAAGCTGGTATTAATTTCTATGGGTTCCTGTAGTTGAGTTGGCTCAGAATGGGAGGCTGGGTTTCTTAGGTAGCATAGCAAAGAGATTTGAAGAGTTGACCATGGCTCACAGGGGAGAAGTTAAGGCAATTGTGACAACTGTTATTGTAAGTTCTATTCTATATTCCTCAATTCTTTTTTTTATCGTCATTAAGAATAAGTAATGCACCACAGGGAAACTGTTTTTTGGCACTATAGCCTGTTTGTGAAAAAGGATATGAGGACCCATCCTCACCATTGTTAATGATGTACAGACTACAATTGTTTCAGGGTAATCATCTATTTTGTAATTGTGAAGAATATCTAGAAAAACTACATGTCTTGGACTGCCAAGTAATTTTATACCTGGGATAATTATTTGACTCTTCTCTCTTTGGTTTTGTGGGCATTACATAACGTTTCAATGGGTACTGATATATATTATATCTGAAATTTAATTTGGAAGATGGAAACAGTATTTTTCACTTGAATCTTTACTCAATTGGAATAGTATATGTTTGAAGGACTTCATTTATTTATGTCAAACTTTTGCTTTTTTTTCGTACTATTTTATGTGTTGATCTGGAGCAAGTATTCTAGGTTTGAAGTAAGGCGAGGTATGCTGTTTTTAATAAAAAGGTTTGAAGTAGTACAACTAGAAACCCAAGAAATCATTTACTTTTTTCACTAAATGACGTCATAGATTTTGCGTTGGTATCAAAGAATTGAACAGAAAGATGTTTTATTCTGATCAAGCTTCCTGTAAATAGTTCTTGACTAATTTTTGTATGAAGAAGACATGACCCTGATGATTACAATCCTCCCACAGGTACTGCTAAGTTTTATACATACTGTCGAGTTGTTTGATGTGGAATCTGAATTTAGTTCTCAGGCGTGTGAGTATCTTAAATGAGTATAGTACACTGTTTTCCTTATCTGTACTTATTTTGATGGGAATGAATGTTGTTGGAAGCGGTGTTCCAAAACTCCTAAATTACCGAGAATGATAAGTGAAAATCGGTTTGAAACTCGGTCAACTATTTTTCACGTTCTTTTTCTTTTTTTTAAAAACTTTAATAGTGCGTAAGCCCTAGTTTTCTCTTTTATTGTGCTAAAGCTGTGCTGTCTTAGATAAAACCCGGAATCCCTTGTTACTTTCTGCCCTCCCACCGGTGCTCCAGATGTTTCTCTTATCTCTACTTGTGCACGTCCTCTAATACTGGGTTAATTAAGTTGTTTGGAATTTTCTTATTTTACTTGACTATTGTTATTTTGGTCTTTAATTTATGAATTATATATTGAATACAAATTGAGTTTTGCTAATTCCTCCTCGATTACTCAAAAGATCCTTATACTGAGTTTTAGAACCTTGGTTGGAAGTAATGCCAGCATCACTATAGTAACTCTATTTAATTGTGATGATTTCTATTATCGTATATGTTATTATGTGAATGTTGCTTTTGGGTGGTAAGCCCACCTAGCTATATTACTGCGTTTGTTGAGATTTATTGCTATATCGTTGTACATCCTTTTTCATACTGATCTTGATCTTGTGCTACTTATGTTATCAGCCTATTCCCCCTGAGGAGGAAAAAGAACTGAAGGAAACTCTGCAGTTTATAATTGGAAAAGGAAAGACGGTTATTCTTGAACAAAAAGTATGTGACAGGCCATTTTATCTGTTTAAAAGCAGGTTATTTGACCATGAAAGCTAAATAGCTAAACCTAATTTTCTTTTTATGTGCCAGATTGACCCAAGTATTCTTGGTGGGCTCATCGTAGAATACTCACAGAAGGTGCTTGATGTGTCCATTAAGACCAGGGCAAAACAAATGGAGAGGATCCTCAAGGGACCTGCTGATTTTGGTTCACTTTGAAATGTGTCAAATTCATTTCATGGCTTGCCTTTACTTTAATGTTACTTCTGATCGAGACCGGTGACACTCCAAGGATTACTGGAGTATTTTTAATTTTTGATTGTTATTACCTGTTGGTCTCCCTTCCGAATTATGGAATGCTTCTATTTGCAAATAAAATCTCTGTTTAGTTGGGTGTAGACAGTAAAGCCCGAATGTGTCATGGATAATAAGTACCTTTGCCCCATGTTTATGGGTGTTTATTATGTTTCTGTCATATAGTTCTGGCTTCAATATGATGAATTGGGTGGATATTGGAAGCTTTATTGATAGAATGTCCCTATCTGCATATTTATTAATTTTAACTCAGCCACACAAAATACAGTAGTTTATAAGAACATAAGGCCAGATATTTTAAGTGAAGCTTGAGTTTGATGGAGTCTGACTGAACTGTTCTAAAAAATGCTAGGAGCTAGTAGGGTGAAGAAGGCCTTTTGGGGACTAATAGGAGGGAATTAAATGTACAAGTTAGGATATGTAAACACTGCTCTTCTGAAAATTATCTCATCCAAATTTGCCAACTAGAGCCGTTATTATGTGTGAAGCAAGCTCGATATGGGTGAAGCTCTTAATTGTGTGGTAAGCAACCTATAGTTGATGATATAAGTTGAAAAATAGCGGATTGGTAGTCCAATTGTCAGCCATAATGGTATGATTGTAGATAATGAAATGTTCCTTTCATTTATCATCCCCTGATTCTTCTCATGGTGGGAAAGAAGATAGAGTCCCTTGCTGATATCAGTGATATGTTATGTATCACAAGTATAAACCAACACATTCTTAAACTTTGGTCTATTGGTGAAGTGTGAATTGATTTGACAAAAATCTTCACCTTCTGTTGCAGTTTGTGCATCAATTGCCATCAAGTTTCTGAAAATGTTAGGTCCTGATTTATGCACTTCATTAAAATTTAGTAGGGGACTATCAATGTCAGGTTGCAAAAAAATCAATTTTCAATTTTGTTTTCTAATGATTTATAACCGCTAAATAAAAAGAATGTATATATATTTTTTCAAAATTTGCATGAACTTTTAATTTAGTAGGACACTATCAAATTTATTTGATTTAGATATGGTTTTGTTTTCTTCTCTACATGAACAGTTTTAATTTTTTTTATCACCCAAATGATGATGACAAGACAAACAATTAAATATCTGAATCAAAACAAGACTAAATGATACCATAATAAAGTTTAGAAAAAACAATTTAGTCCTTTAGAGAGATTAAATTGAAGTATACAAAGATTTATAATCTAAATTATGACAAAATGATGTACTATTAAAAATCAAATTCCTAAAAGAAGGAACTAATTAATCCTCCATTCATTTGCAAGAAGTGTTGAAGGAATGCTTAGACATGAATCTAGCATTTGATTGGAATATAGAAGAGAATATAACAAAGTAGGAGAGCATGCATACATATAACTATAAAGCAAATATTGAGGGAAAAATGACAACCTGTTGTGATGTAGTTGGTCTTTCTTGTCTTGATGATAAAGTAGCATGTTGCTTGAGACGTAGTCATGAGATTGCTAGATTTCCTGAGGAAAAGTCATCAACCTCACAACTTTATGAAACATTTGAGTAGCTTGTGAGTTACCCACTTACATTATTTGTAGTATATCTATTTGTAACAGTCTCTATCATCCCCAGACAAGAATTATCAGGATATTGCATACACGCCCAGATTTCCCTTCCAAGTTTAAGGAAAATGACTTTGTCGACCACGCCGACGATGCATAATTAATTTTCATGCTATCAATTAGTTAAATGAATTGTTAGCATGTGAAGAGGGGGAAGATATCAGGATGTAAGGAAAGTGAATGAGCCATAAAGAGCAAGAAAAGTGTGTTTGTGGGGTAAATGTGTTCCTTTGAATTTGCTACGAAGTACAAAATGTGCATAATGAAATTTGTTCTCCTTTAATCATCATGAAGATGATTTCTTCTCAGCTGTGGACCTGCTACTGTTGAATTGTACAAATTTAAGAACCCACCACAGCTGTTAAGACACATTTAACGGGAGATGCGATTAGACGTCTCATTAATGACAATTGTCTATAATTTCAACTGATTTCGGCGTTTTTTGGTCATTTCGTGCCTACATTAGGATATTGTTGTCATTTCGCCAAACATGCACATGCGAACATGCTTTTAACAGTGAACACGTATCTGATAAACCATGAGCTTATTTCCATCAAACTGCGATAAGTTTTCAACGAACAAAGTTTTAACCGTGAACGCGTTTCTAACTAACTTTAAACAAAGTTGAACGATCATGAACAAAGTTTCAACAAGTGTGAGCAAGTTCCAATGAATCATGGACATATTTCCAACGTATCGTGAACACGCTACAAACGAATGATAAATATAATTTCAAAGATTATAAACAAGTTTCCATCGAAGCTTCTAGCATACAAATTTTCAATTGAATTGTGAATTAAGTTTCAAATACACCCTCAACCAGTATTCAACAAAATGCCAACACATTTACACCCCATGAACTACGTACAAGAGTCACGAGAAGTACGCCGACGGCGCGAGAAATTTGCGTCTAATATCTCACGTGTCAGCACAAAAAATCGAAATACCTTTGATTTCCGCCAAAAGTACTCGTAACTTACATTAATGAGTTGTATAATCTAATCACTATTTTTTAATTCAATGATTGAGATTAGTTCTTGAATTTGTATTCTAAGAGGAGTATCTACATGAGTGCTTCCCTAGCCATTAACCCTGCATTTATTACAACAAGATAATCACTTTACCTATAACTCTTGGTTATTTGTTTTAGGGTGTGCTATCCTTTTTATCATACACTTCGATATAATTCAAGTCAAGTCAATATTTCATTTATGAGATGAAAATGCATGAGAAAAGCATATGTTATGTATATAAAACTATGTGTTGTATAAGATAAGAACTTACTCGACTAAATAATCATGAAGCGTTGAGATTTTTTATTTGATAGTCAAGATTTAATTAACAAATAACGCTATTAAAATCTTATCCATACCAAAATGTGTTAGGAGGAAAATATGACCCGTGGGAGGAAAATGTAGTTGGCGATATGGCCAGAAGCGATCGACAAAAGGACTTGTATATGATTACACTTCATTTGATGGAGAAGCTTGTTAGGTTACTATCTCAAAGCATATCCTAATTATCATGCATATATATGCTACTAAATTTACTTATGTATATGTGATTGCTTACCACTCACTATTGCTTCATTTCTTCTTCTAATGCCCCATAATTACTAACTTGAACAAGTTAAAACCAATCATATATACAAAGATCTTAAGACAACCTTTATAGGGTCGGAAACATTTTTTCCATCGATGCTGGATATGGTTAGGGTGTTCGAATGATGATATATCATCAATCCGTGGTAACAACATATTATACGTATCAAATGAATAATAGTTCACTTAATTATCACGATGTTCTTTCCACTAACCATCACCATATGAGTTGTTCACTGATTTATTAGGGTCAATTGAAAATACCAATCTAAATGAATTATTCATTTTCAAATAACTACCTAATTATTCTTTTGTAATAAATATTTACCCTAATAATTTAATAGGTATATTGTCATTTATATAATTCTAATTTTTATTAACTTATTTTACCCCAGAAATCACCACCCCAAGCCCACCCACTAACCTATCCAAGCTCAAACTCCCCACCAGACATTCTCGTGGCTCGAACCCTGGCCTCTGGTTAAGGATGAGCTCACTTGAACCGCTAGGACAAGTGCCGCTCTCTATTGATTTGGTTGAAAATTAATATAATTTTAGCATGTGCAAGCCACATGATTATAGTTTTTTAAATGCCAAAATAATCCTCTCTCTCTCTAGAGTGCCACTTAAAAAGAGGATTGGAAACCAAATCACACGAAAATCACTGTAGAGGCTTTAACTAGTCCTTGAAATCCAAATCATTGAGTCGACCCGAAATGACAGAATCGAGTCGTCGAAGCTTGACGCCGTCAAGTCACACAACATATTTTTCTGCTCCCAACATTGTCTTACTAGCAATCTTCCGGTCTCCAATGCCAAACTTTGTCTTTTGATCAATGAAAGAGAAATACAGTTATCATTTGATGAAATCACTGTTCTTCTTATTCAAAATCATCGACCACTTAATCTTGTCGTATGAGGTTGAAATATGGTCCCTCCTCATTTCCTTTATGAAACCCAACAAATCGCAACCGATTTGGAACCTTGTCGTGGTCGAAGAAAACCACAACATTTACGAGTTTTTTTCTAGGAAAACCCCACATGATTACATTTAGAATTAGATGTTTTACTAGTTAACCATACTTGGATATTGGCTCTCTCGTTAGGTATAGACTAGAATTGCAAAGTTGTCACCGTTGGTAATTCCGTTAGTTTATGTTAAAATTTGATGTTGAAAAGACTAAGATACCCCTAAAAGACCTTTAAATTTTCTAATAATGCATGTTTTCCCTAAATGGCTTACACACTAGAGGTCCTCGACAACCTATTTTTCTTGCAAATTCACCCAATGCACATATAAAGCTCAAATAGTGTAAATAACTCAAAAACTATCTAAAATTGGGATTAAAATCATATTTAAATGTGTGGATTTGACTCGGGAGAAGGTGTCAAAATCCACCTGGATCAACCCTCTCCCTTATCTCTCCACCACATGCACCGATGTTGGTCACCAGACCTTCCTCCGCTGTTGCCTACTGCTCCGCCCGAGCCGACATCTCTAGTGGAGGTCCTCAAACCCTAATCTCAAAGTCTTCTCAGTGAAGAAATGTTTGATTTTAAAATCATCAGATTATAAAAGAACTCGTAGTTTTACACTACGTCATGAGCTGCTGCAACGAAAAGCCACGGTAAAACTTACTTCAACGCAGAGCTTTTATTTTAAGCAATCATGTTCATAATTTCGATAAAATCCGTCTCCAAGAATTAGAGAGTTGCAAAGGTGACACGTATAAATTCATGGTAAAAAGAGAGTTCGAATGGAGACTCCATCTCTTTCGAGCACAAGATTTTCACTTCGATAGTCACTCGATACGTGGTTCTGATTCCTATTGCATAATCTTTATTGTGTGGAAAACAAATGTTTTTGAGTCGTGGAGTGAGATTAGTACAAGCCCATTGATGGGTTCAGGCTGTACCACGATGAGAGGCCGAGGGGACCCCTTTGGAGAGGAAAGAAGCTTGTAGGAAAATAAGCATTTTTTGTGGTTCTAGGGTTTAAGAGGGTTAAGAACGGCGATGATAAACTTGGGATATTCTTCAAAAGCCACGTGGCTCTTGAAGATGGATATGATAGTTTCTCTCACTGAGCTTGAGCGCCAGGAGGAGGTCGATTTAGCAATCAAGGTCCCTTTATTTTGTTGCATTGTTTCTTCGAATTAATTTTCTAAGAATTGTCCCATTTGGATTAATGTCGTACTCTGCATATGTGTCAAGAAGACTTCGGAATTAGGGTTCGAGGAAGATGGAGTCACATCCGAGTATACTTTCATAATATATTTTCCCACAATTTAGTTGTTGTTACATTTGATATTGTATATTTTAGGATAATTACATAACTATACCCAAGTGATAGAGTCGAAATTTCATTGTCCACCTGAGCAAAATCTCCTCATTTTAAACCTCATTTTGTCCCGAATTTTATAGTTTGTTTATATTATGCTACTTTTACCTCAAGGGTCTATCGAGTGGGTTTCAGGTGAAAAGAGGACAAAAAGGAGCAGAAACGGGCAAAAACGCCAAGGATGCCAACCTGCCAAACCCAACCCGGCAGGCAGAACGCTGAACATCTGGAAAATTCCAACATGCCAGACAACCTACCGTACTCAACTCGACAACTTCACCTGACATCCACACCAGCCTCACATGGGCAACTTTATGCAAACGTAACCTGGCTACTTTAATAATCAGCAACATGTCGACTCACCCCGGCAGGCATAACCAAGTTTTTTGAGAGATGAAGCAACATGTCGGGGTCCACCCGACAAGCTCACCCTGCAAGCTCTGCGATCATGTCCTGATTTCGCGCGATTCTTCTGTTTTTGAATCATTTTCGGCTCTCGTATTTAAAACTAAGAGATAGGGTTCGAAAGGAAAGTCAAATACACCACCATATGCGTCTAGAGAGCAACAGCCACACTTAGATCAAGAGCCATTGGAGAATCGAAGAGATCAAGGAGACCGAGTCTGAACATGTGGAGATCATCACCGGTTTTATAGGTTTAAGTAGCAATAGTTTAATTTATGTTGTTTAGATTGTTAGGAACTCAAATACTTGTATTGATTTTAAGATATAATTAAGGATTCAAGTAGTTTATTCAAGGTCTTGAGTTTTGACTTCACTTTGTGCTTGAACATGATGATTTGCGATTTTAATATTTTGAATGTGATGAATGAAATTATGAGTAGTTAAATGCCTAGATCGGGGTAAGGATGGACGAAGATTGTAAATTGATTTTTAAACATGTTTAGTTAATAATTAACGGTTATGGATTGAATTAAGGCTCTAAAATGCAATGCTTAATACTAGTTCTCCCGGGTAGGCTTGAACTTAGATCAAATTTATGAATAGAGGCAATAGCAATTGACCTAGGTTGACCGAATTTTTTTAGAGACCGAACTTACTTTGCGTTTTTACCAACGGGTATCGATTATCTCTATATGGTATCAACTCGAAGGATAGGGGTTCCTACAAGACTTTTACGACGGGATGAATCGGGATGGTTGTAGTTAAGGCCTAACTAGGATTAATTAAGGTTTTCTCACATTTAGTTGCCTCGTACAGTGAACTTTAGGGTAGGTTTGAAATTTCCCGATATTTTGTTCAACTTAATTAACTTCCCCATAATTAACGAGTCAACCTGATAATTCATTAGTTGACATAATCTCAGGGATTCCTTACTCCTCGATCGCTTTTAGTATTTTATTACCTTAATTTATTTCTAGTGTTCTTAGCGTGCTTGAGTATTAAATAGTAACGTGCTTGACTTTTGCATGCTTCATTTTTTTTACACCACCCCCACCTTTTTAAACCGACCAGGCCCAAGTCGTGGTCCTACGCTCCTTGTGTCACAAACCCCAACTAGACAACCTACTCACTGTGGGATCGGCAACTCCGGGATGAAATACTCTCGCTATTACTTGACGACGGTGCACTTGCCGTGTATCGGGGGCGAGTCTCGCTTGCGAGATTTACTCACGTCACCAAGTTGTTCCCGTTTTCGAGTTTAGTAGCCAAACTTGAATTTTTTTTACAAATACCCCGACTTATTTTTAGTTACACTTAAGATAAATTTTGTTAAACCTAAAATAACTGATATGCGAAAAGTCCAAATTTTCATTGAAATCTGTAAAAAAATTTTTAAGTTGGGGTACTGAAATTGAAAACGTGCAAACTTGGGTATAATGATATGTAACTATCCATATAATTTTTCATCATTGTATGCTTTTATGCGTTCACGGATGATTGAGTATGTGTTCCTCAGGAACAACTCAATTAAGTATGTGATGAGGGCCATTTGTATCCTTTTCCGGACCAAAATAACCCCCATCTTAGCGCGTTTTTACCTCGTTTCGGTCACATTAGGGCCATTATTTTTATATTTTTGATCCTTGGTGAAATTTTGTATTTTGTAGGTAATGGAGCCCAATTGAAGCGAATTTGGAGCGAGTTTGGGACGATGCACAAGATGGCTTGCAGCCCAAGCAACTGGAGAAATGGAGATCAAGAGAGTGTCACGATCGTGACAACACCCGTCATGATCGTGACACCGCAAAATGAGCAAGACCAGGGGCTTTGTCACGATCTCCGCAACGATCGTGACAATTCGGTGTTGCAACGACAAAAATGAGCTGTCACGATGGCGCAACAATCGTGGCAGCATCGTGACAAGAAGACGACAGAAAAGGGTATCACGATCGTGACAACCCATGTCCCGATCGTGACACAAGCGCCATTCTGACGGCAATTAAAAAAGGGTTGCCACGATCGTGACAAAGTCGCAAACCTGCTATTTAAAGAGCAGAAACCCTAATTTCAGACACAATCAAA
>JAYMTP010006069.1:0-12518 GCA_036897365.1 Geranium brycei | reverse complement strand
CCTCAACCCCCAATTCGCTTCTCCGCCGCCCTCCGCCGCCTCCTTCTCCTCCTCTCCGCCGTCCACCGCCAGATCTCCGCCGCGCCGGTCATTCCCGCCGCCGCCGCGCCACAGCGACCTCAGCGGGTACGTGAATGAGAACCTCGACGCCGCCGCCGATGCCGCCGCCGGTTTCTCCGTCGAGGATCGGCTCATCGCGCAGACCTGGGGCTGGGCTCCACGGCCGGTGGGGATCGCCGGAGCGATCCCGACGATCCCGGACTTGATGCAGAGACCGTCCATTGTTCGCGATCGATCTCGATTTCAGAAATGGGTTGAGATTGATTTGATTCGGAGAAGGTGTGAGGTGTGGGTGGGGCTTAATAGAAAACCCCTAATGAAGGCGTTACAGCGAAGCTCGCTAACGTGCGCACAAAAACTTCTTCGAATTTTTGTGTCTTTATTTTCCCAGTTTCAGTTTCTGCTTGATCGATTGATTTTTAATTTTCTGGGTTTTGTTTTACCCTTTTTTGTTGGAGATGAGAGAAATAAGGAAAATGGAGGAAGAGAAATAGGAGAGAGAGAGAGAGAGAGAGAGAGATTTAAAAGAAGTGCACGAAAGGTTTGGCATGCGCTTTGTACCCAAAACCGGTCACCAACTTTTCAAGCTTTACGGCCATTTCTCTTCTTTCTCGTAACAACTTTCTCCTCTCAAATTTATTTTTATTCAAAAAAAAGGCTTAAAAGTTAAGTACTATACATTCTAAGAAATCACCATTATTATTGGAAAAGCTCCGATAAAAGCTTAAAACTGAAATATTTAAACAGGAAAAAGAAAGTTTTTTTTAAAAAGAAAAACATAAACTATATAAAAGCCAAGGCAAATATACATAAATAGTACATCAAAAGATAGATGTCTCTCCCTACTAAATTAAGGATTCGTTCAAGCCAAGATACTCGGCGCGAGTCTGCAATTTAGATTCTCGCGGCTGAAGGCTGCGATTGGGAGTAACGATTCTTGCTTGGGAGTTCACGGCGGAGGTCCACGATTAGGAGGTGGAGAGGGCTCAGCGATTATCGAGTGACGAGAGATGGGTGTCGAGAGTCGTGGTAGAGGGGGTTGCTGGGGTCTGCCACTATTTTCGGCGGAGGTCTCTGGTTTGGGATTGGTTTTAAGGGGTTTGATATGAGCTCTGGTTGTTAGTTAGTATTGGGTCTCTGCGATTATCAATCGTTGGTGTGAGACCAAAAATTACTTGATATGGCCGATTTTCACTAGAATTGGGGAGCGGAAGGTAGGGTTCGTCCTGTGCGACTCTGCAGAAAGCGTTTTTTCGGTGCTCGACAGCCGTGGTGAATTGGGAGAGCAAATTTAGACAGCGAAATCTAATCCCTGTCTGGCTGGCTTTTCATCCAGTTCATTTGGTTTGTTTTCCCTGTGTTCAATCCCTACTTTATGGCTCGGTACTGGGAGGGATTGAGGGTTCTCTGGCGCGATGAGCTGATCCTGGTAAGCACGAAAAGCTTGAAGGACTTGGATTATTAAAGATTTGTGATTCCTCTAGAGATGTTGATCGCCATCGTTGGAGTAAGGATATTGATTGCATGGTTGATCGAGAAAACTTGTTTAATGCGTTTTGCAGTGAGATCACAAGGTTTCTCCAACCATTAGAGGTGGAGGTCATGGCTCCGCATGATGCTAAATGGGTCGAGTCGTTTTGTCTCCGATCTGTGACCTTATTGGTCCAACATTTTATTACTACTATGTTTGCAATTGAATCTTGTTTGGATGCGATGTTAGCTAAGTTTGTCGTTAGGTTCCCGGTTTTGGGGTTCAGGTTGGGGTATTGCCCTACCAAATCTTGTGTTGTTATTCTCGACATGTAGCTAACCTTATTTGTGTAATAAAGTTGGATGTTTTTTAAACAAACGAAAAAAGATGATGGGACAACCCCCACACCAGACTTTCAAATAAAAGAAAAAAGATTGAGACTAACAACCCTATAATCGAAATTAACCGAACCAAACTGAAATAAATAAAGCAATGAGTGCTAATTATAATTGCTTCACAATTTAATACTGTAATTATTTCTTTTCTTTTTTGAATATCTTTATTATGAGTTTGAGACAGACGTTAGCATTCTGTAAGAATTAATAGCCGAAAAAAGGTCACGTGCGTGCACATGATTATTTTATTAAACGAAATACTTAAAATACCCTAGGCTAAAAAAATTAAAACAAACAACTCAAAAATCAAGGAAAATGATGGGTTTCTTATCCGGCGAGCTAACAACGACGGACATAAATTCGCTCCAGCGAGCTCATTGTGATGGAGCTGGATTCTCTCGCTCACCGACAAGAACCACCTTCAACCCCTCGGCCGACGAGGTTAACCCTCCATCTTCCTTCTTTTACCCCGTCGTCGAGAGAAAAACCAAGCCGCCAGTCGTTACCGAGAAACACTAGAAACCTAGAGGCACCGTCGCCGGTTCCGAGTCGCGCGCCATAATCTCATGAACCAGATCCCATCGCCCTCCAAACTCATCAATCTCGCTTAGAACCTTGCCTCCTCTTTATTGCATCGTCGCCGGTTCCGAGTCGCACGCCATGACCTAATGAACCAGATCCCATCACCTTTCAAACTCATCAATCCCACTTAGAACCGTGCCTCGTCTTTATGCGTTGTCGCCGCCGCCGTCGCACTGAAACTTGGTGAACCAAATTTGAAAACGCCCCCACATCTAAAAACACTCAAACCAGATCTGAGTTGTTTATGAATGTTTTCCCTCGATCTGCTCCACCCAAATCTCACTAAAAAACGCCCGGAAAAGACATCTGATAGGGTTAAGTGTGGGAAAAAGATAATGAGGGTTACATGTTTTTATTTAAATAATGATAGGTTAGTAATTTTCGTTTTCTGTTAACAAAGTTAACACACATGTCTCAAATTCACAATCAAGTTACTAAAATAGTAAAAATAATTTTTTTAAAGAAAAATAGTTAGAATATCAAAGTGTGAAACATCATTAATTAAGTGCAATAAACTATCATTTTCCCTATTATAAACTATTGCTCTTACTCATAAACCTTAACGATATTTAATTATAACTATTTTTATAACCAACGTTTGTTTGACCAATTAGTTAAGCATTTGGACCCACTACTTTTTTAACCCACGCTTGTTTGGCCAATTGGTCAAGCGCTTGAACTTGGGTCCAAAAGTCTTGGGTTCGAGTCACGATGCGGTATTTCGTCTTTGTTTCAAACTTTTGTTGGACCTCTCTCTCCTGATAGGAGTCAAGTGGCAAAATTGGGCGCCCTTCTACATAAGGGTGTGTATTGAGCCCACTATCGATACAATAATGTTAAGAACTCTTAATAATCATCAGTTCGGTGTTGTCTTGCTTCATCATAACATAGTCGAACCCAAACCTTAATACATTTCGCCGATAAAAAAAAACTATTATTTTTTAGTATTCTTTTTGTTTTTAAAATGTCCAAATTCGTAGTATTTATATTTGATACACAGATCTCAGTATACAAATCGGTGGTGTTTGGTTGTTTTCTATACCTTTCCACTCTGGTTCGGGTCTCCATCACGAGGACGATACTTGGTGTCGGCTCGAACAGAATGTGAGAAACGGACCCACGTGACTTCAATGCACATGAGCTGATGACGTGTCGCTAAATCTTCTTACATCTTGCCGCGTGTGACTCAGTGGCCACGTGCAGGACACGGTAACACGTGTCACCCAGTCATGGATCCACGCTCCACTTGGCACGACACAAGTGAATGGTATTAGGTCGTCAAATCGTGAATCCAATTCAGTCTCTCCTTTCTCGGCCTTTCCATGATTTTCTCGCCAACCAAACATAAAATGGTTGTTTGTGGAAATACAAGCAAGTTATGGTAGTTCTTGTGGATGGGAATAATTTTGTTATTCTAAATAATATAGTGTGCCATGAGAACATGTTTAAATATAATTTACTAACATTTCGTTTAAATTCTTTACAATCATATATACTCGAAAAATTTAGAGATTTAACTCACTTAATAGATGAGTTTAATTTGAGCTTAACATTTCAAATTTTAATAGAATAGCTTATTGTATAATTAATTACATTTTTATTTAATATATATATTATAGTTTTAAATTTTATTTATGGATAATTACAAATTACTATTTTCAACTAGACACGTTTTTCACGTCATTATCCTTAATTTCAAATCTTATTTTTTATTCACCAAACTACTATTTTTTCACAATTATCATATCTCGACTTAATGAAATAAATATACTTCTCACAACTTTTAACTATGTCAAGCTTTGTGAGAAAAAGAATGGTGAGTATAAAATAAAATGAAAGTTGAGGATAATAACATGAAAACCCAATTAATTGAACTAATTATATTATACATTCAATATAATTGATGGTAATAATCAGACAAGTCAAACTGAATCAAGCCAAAGTCGAATTTGACTGATTACTTATCTCAACTCAAACTTATATACAATTCAAATTAAACCCTTTCTTATTGAGGGTGGATTCTACTATTTACGACCTACATATGCAATTTTATAATGTCAAATCTTTCAATAAGATCATAAATAAATAATGTTATTTATTAATATGTAAAGATTTTCAACTGAAATTAATAGCTATATACCTAAAATCACATGTCTATATACATTACGCTAACAGAGATTGTTTAGAGGAGTGGAAAAAAGTTACACGAAGTATCGATTATATTAAATTCCAATATCTTTAAAAATACATAAATGTTTATTTGAAGTACTAAAACACATTTATATATCGCATAGCACGGTCAATTACATCAAGAACAGACTGTGAGACAACACCTCCACATGCCTCCCAATTTGGGTCAAGTAAAGCAAATTTGGCTAAACTGTGAGCTACCCTCCACACTCCCCAGATCGAGTCGATTGCGACATGAACATTAATTTTGAGTCGTTCAGAGGAAGGTTTAGTTTCCAACAAAAAAAAATACATGTAATTAATATTTTATTAAATTAAAGAAACTTATTTGTTCAAGTGGTCAAATGCTTAAAAATAACTGAAAAAACTCACATATCAATAACTTTTCAGTTTTAAACCATAGCTGTAAATTGTAATCAGGGTCAATATGGACTACCAGAAGAGGAGTCCTGGAAAGTTGGTAATCAAAACTTGTAGTTGAGAGCTTGCTAGATATTAAATAAGAGTAGACAAAAAAAAAGGCCCCACAGGCCTGAAATAGCATGAATCCACACTAGATGTAGATGGAGGTGGGGATGGGAAAAGGAAGGGTAGCCATGAAATGTCCATACAAATTTAGGGCATTCCAAAGTTGGTGGGAGATGGGTGGACCAAACAATTACTCTCTCCCACAATCTTGCACAATCAATCCATCATGTTCATTTCATGTTTCACTCAATCCATCATTTTGGGATCATTGGCCAATCAAATTCTTTTCTTAATACTACCCCAATATATTATTATAGAGAGAAAGAGAAAGAGGGACATAATCGAAATCAAACAAATAACAAAATTATTATATTATGTGATTTGTTGATAATGTGTTGACTACATGTAAAAAATTTTTTTTCCAAATAGAAACGAAATTACAGATTTACTAAATGAATTTGAATCATTAGCATATTTACTAATAATCCATACTTTAACCAGAATAGAGAAATATAAAACCCTAGTTCAATAAACAGTTAAAATTATGCTCATACCTAAATACCAAATTCCGAATATCATATATCGTTGATTCTTAAGCCCTCCCGGAGCCGGACCCTCAAACCCTAAACCCGGTTTGAGTGAGATCACTGTAGGTACTTATTCTCGGTAAGATCCGAATCAATTCAAGGAAAATCTAATTTAATATATTTGTGTTAAATTTTGGCGGGTTCAATTATATGTGTACAGCAACATTGGCCTAGAGATTATTTAAATTTGAAACATATTGTGTTCATCAAACATCTACATTTAGAGCGTCACACAATTAAAATTAAAGAAAAAGAGACTATTGATATCATCTTCATGACTCGACTCCTAAGTATCGTGCCACAAATTCACTTACTGGACCATTTGTGCAGTAACAGAAAGTCAATTTTGAACTGAGATGGGCCCCATAGTTTGGGCCGTATAAATTAATAGAGAAACCACGAAACAGCCCAGGCCCATCATCCGAAATTGATGACGTGTCTGCGAGCTCACACGTCAGCGAACCTGGATATTTCCAGAGATTGACCTCGCATCGCAGTTGCGTTTTTGTATTTTCTCTTTGGTTCCTTCGGTTTCTCGGCAACCAAACACAAGCACAGTGGTTCTTGGCAAATTTCTCTTTCTTCTAAGTCAAGCTATCATATTTCTGACGACGAAGAACGTCTCGAGTTGGAATTTCCGGCGGTAGTCTCCAATTTTTGGAAAAAAAGGTTAGGGTTTATGATCATTTTCGTCGCATATTCTTCACAATTACCTGCATTACTCAACGTTGAGCAGAATTGGGTAGAAAGTTAGTGGTCGGTAATTGGCGATGAGTTTCGGAATCACGTTTGGTGTTCAATCAAATGCAATTACTAATTAGACTAATTTATCGAAAAAATTGTATGTTAATTGCTGCTGGGTTCAATACTTCAATTGCAGAAAATAGCTTATTAAGGTCAAACATAAGTTAATTTTCACTGTCTTTGGCATTTGGTCCAGGTTTGATTAGTGAAATATGAATTACTTGTCTGTGGATGATCACAAGTGTTGGTTCAAATAGTTATAGATGTGTTTAGCCGATTTTACGTTTCTATTTAGTATCTACTCATTTGCTTACTGTATGAATTTATATACGATTCGATGCCATTCTGGAAGATTTTGGAGGTGGAAGTTATATTTACGGAATAGGATGAGCAATTCAGCGGCAGGGCCATCGTCAAAATCTAAGGCCGGATCCTCGCAGCCCACAGAAACTTCGTTTAAGCGCAAGCGAGGGGTATTTCAGAAAGAGTGTAAGTAGAGGCGCCTTTTCTGTTGTAGTCCTCCGCAAGAGTGATTTTTACTCGGAAACTAATTTTATTTTGTGTTTGACAGTGCAGCACATGATGTATGGCTTTGGAGATGATGCTAATGTAAGTATCACTTCATGACTCGACTTTTGTTCTGTTCTGTTTGTTGAGAGAAAAATATATATGCATTTTTGTTATAAAATTGGGACTTTTATAGTTTTGCAAGATTTCATGGGCGGGCCAAATTCGGTAGATTTTATTGTTGACTGAAGTATTCCGTTGAAATTTTCTTGTACTAGCCGAGATAAATCCTCTTGCATATATAAGAAGCAATCTAGAATTAGTGAAACGTTACACGTTAGTGTATCATTTGCAATCATACGTGCATTGCTTATCTTGTAGTATCTTTTGCTTAAAGCCAGTGTGTTAGTGGTGTCTGATTTACTCAATTTACTTGCTCCAGCAAGACAATCTTAATGTATACTTGTGTTTGGTCAAACACGGAACTGCTTATCACAACTCGAATGCTTAATGATAAAAATATTCTGACTTCTATTTCTTGTCTTGCTTTGTCAGCCACTTCCAGAAAGCGTGTCACTTGTGGAGGACATTGTCGTAGAGTATGTCACGGATTTAGTGAGTTTCTTAGAGCCTAGCTATTATGTCTCACTTAGGGAGACAAGGGTGTATTAGGAATCATGTATTTCCATTTTCTTGCAGGCCCAAAAAGCCCAAGATATTGGATCGAAAAGGGGAAAGCTGGTAGTTGAGGATTTTCTGTATCTGGTTCGCAAGGTACTTTTCATTAGCGGTGCTTGTGATTACATGCGCACGAGCTTACAATTTTCTCATTCAAAACGTTATTTGCTGCTTGCGGAAATGCAATGTATCATGTCATCGGGTCATTCCTGTTCCAAGTTTTTGATGGCGTGGCGTAGGCAAAATTTTTAACATTGTTTAACTCGTTGATATATGCCAGGACATGCCAAAACTCAACCGTTGTACTGAATTATTGGCGATGCAAGAGGAGCTGAAGCAGGCAAGGAAAGCGTTTGACACGGATGAAGAAAAGCTAGCAATGTTAGACTGATATATGAGACGGCCAAGTAAGCTTTACTTTAGCAACTCGTAGCAGCGCCCTTCCAAGGGCAATTTCCTTATCGCTCGTTGTTTTCCCCACTGTATCTCAGACACGGGAATGCTGGAAAAACGATTGTAGTATTTGTCATTCACTTCTTAACAAATGATCTTTTTGCACCAATACATTCATTTGCTTACGATGATGTCTAGAAGTTGAAAGCAACAATCAATTAATCGTATGAATCTCTTGTATGTATATGGCGGAAATCCAAATGTGGAAAGAATATTGTGTTGGTTATGTGATTTATAGAACATTAAAAAAAACTAGGAATCTTTGGGCTTAGGAAAAAAATATGTATAATGAGCCTTGTTCTACAATGGAACATCTAGTTCTATACCCTAACCGAGAATTGTCTTGATATTTGTCTTCTGTTCTTTTGTTAGTGAGGTGGGAAATAGAACCTCAAACGTAACATATAGATCCCCTTTCTTGTTGCTGAAGTGCAACGGCATGCCTTCTCCTTTGAATTTTTTCACTTCTTTTGGCTTTGTAATTCCCTGAAGCAAATGGCATTTTCCGTCTAGTTTTAGTCACTGTTTTGCGAGTGATAAACTAAGATCAAGAGAAGATGTTCACTGCTTACCTTTGTGCTGATCTCCACCAAATGGTCGTCAAGGTGTTTGATGGTCTTCTCAAAACCAACAAGAGCTTGAACCTGAAAAATATGGGCCAACAACACCACATTGGAGTCAACACTAGTATTAGAGTTAATATAAGGCCTCGAAAATGATTTACCAGTGTTATAGTGATGGTAGTGTGCAAACTGTTGCCTTCTCTTCTGAATAGGTCATGTGGTGCTGTGCGGATGCGGAACTGAAAAGGCGGTTGGGGTTAAAATAGGTACAAAGTGAAGTGTACAACCACTAAGCATTAAAAAACCTACCCTCAAATCTCCAGGCTCCCCGTCGATTTTAGGCTCACCGTCTTCATAGAAAACCACTTCCTGTAAAAGTCATAAAATTGTTCCTGGTTCAGATTCCATATGACGGATCTAGGAGGATATACTACTAATCACTTGAGATCAGCATCATCGACATAGTGAAAAAGACTTGACCACCTTTATTTAATGTGGTGTGATATTTGACGACGTTTTGGTGAAATTTAGTTCATTTAAGATGGCTTTATCAGTTATATTTTGATCAGAATTAATTTGCATAAGACTTACCTGACCATCTTGCATTCCTTTCTCAATATCAACAGTGACAACATATCCTTCCCGCTCGTATTTAACATTTTGGCATTTCTCGCAGACCTGAAGGACAACAACATATATTTTAGTAAAGCCAAATGATACTTTACTGGAGGAGACAATAGATAAGCGAAGTATTCAAATCAGGTGTTCCCTGACAACTAGTTCTCAATTTTTCTCTTTTCTTCTAATTCTGGTTGTGTGAGAGAAAAAGAGTAACATTCACAAACAACCTTCAGACAACAGTTTGTTAAGACTTAAGAGGCACATTTTACCTGCTCTGTCATTTGTTGGTACATTCCCGGACCAATCTGCCTATGGTAGACCTCATTTCTACAGTTACAGCTTCTCTTTCCTGGAGCTGGTCTTATGACATTCTTTTCCCTCCAAACCTGTAATTTCATATGACTAAAAAAATTTGAAGAATGGAAGTTTGGTAAAGACAACATGCAGAACAGATTACGTTAAAATGCAATATGCCTATCTTTTTCTTTGTTCTTTCGCCTAAAAAATAAACTATAAACTGTAAGGCATAAATCAGTATTGAAATTCTACCATGCATATTTTGCATTCCTTACTGCTATCTAAATATAGAGAGCTACTTAGGTCATAGATCTCATTATGATTGAACATTAGCCTATAACAAGTCATCATGTTGTATGAAACTCGTTACTTGTAACCATGGACACGAATATTTCTCGAATATGAGTGAGCTACACCCTGTACCCTCATTACCCAACCTGGAGGCACTACAATGGCATAAAATAATATCACCTAAAGAATGATATTTCTCAAAATACTAATAAGAGGAAGCAATTCTTTTAAAACAAAGTTGAGCACTTGAGACATTTAATACTATTACTGTATACAGTATATTAGTATATGATTGTATACACTTACTGCTACATGGGGTGCAACCAATTTTATTAATGAGATACTATAGTACAGTGGCTCTCTTAACTTGTCTCCACCCCAACTAATTTTATTCATGAGATACTATAGTACAATAGCTCTCTTAACTTACCTCCTAACAGAACTGTAATAGGTGACCACTTTTGGTTTAACAGTAGCAGGTTATTGATACAATTCTTACCTGAAGTGAACCACCCATGTATAAATCTTCTAGTGTTGCATCCAAGTCAACAATAACATCATCACCCTTGACGATTCTCTCTTCTTCTTCCCTCGAACCTCCTCCACCAGGGAAAAAACTAGAAAACATTCACACAGCCATTATTAAAATTTTCCAGAAATAAAAGCTGAGGGGGTAAACTGCAGAAGATATCAATAATCAATATCACTATTAACCATAAAGGGTAATTCTTCGTGCTCTGTCAATAGCCAATCCTAGGATGGTGATTGGTGGCAAGTACAAATAGTCCTTGCCAAATAGTCAGCCAAATTTAAAAACACCTGTGAATATCATGTCTTAAGCAGATTGAAGCAGACTGGTTTCATAACTAAACACATACATTGTCAAAGCGTTGAATTTGAACTCTAACTCTAATTCTTGTTGGGTTTTTTACTTCTAATAAAGTGATGCATTATTGTCGATATCTAAATGCACCTAAACCCAAAAACCTTCTCTCTGGTTTCATTCTACGATTTCTAGTCTCTTAAGGTTATTAAGAATCAACGTTTGTATCAAAATGCACCGAAAACAAAATTAAGAACACAAACTTACTCGAATAGGTCCTGAAAAGACATTCCTCCCATCCCGCCGCCTCTTCCTCCACCCGCAGCGTGCTGCTTCAGCCCGTCTTCTCCATATCTATCGTATATACCTCTCTTCTCAGTATCAGACAACACCTCATATGCTAACAATAAAAAACCATCAATTACACCAGAAACATAAAACTCAAAACACCAATGATAACCAAAAATCAATCTAGAACAAGACATACCATTATTGATCTCTGCGAATTTCTTGTTCGCCTCTTCATTTCCCTGATTCTTATCGGGATGGTACTTCAATGCAAGTTTCCTATACGCTCTCTTGATCTGGTCCTCTGGTGCACCTTTCGGTACTTGCAATATGTCATAATAGCTCTTCCTGCGTCAATTTTCACAATGCGTAATCGTATCCGCCATTTTTGCACAAAATTATACACAAAAATGGAGAAGAAATAGAGGAGAAGCGTACCCTGCGAGACACGATAGAGCGAAAGAGATAAGGAAAAGCAGAGGGAGGAGCTTGGCTCCACAGAGCATCGCCATTGCAGAGACTCGGATCTCTCCGAATATTCAACGAAATCGACCTAGGGTTTAGAATATCGGATCTGCAGAGAAGAGAGGACTCAGGTATTGTGTCGAGCTTCGTCTTCTTCGTCGCACTCGTGGTTCCTCCGAGAAACGAGACTGTGAATCGAATCGAGGACTTGACTTGACTCCACCATCACCATCACTGCACTGCCTCTCTACACTCCAAAAACGTGTCTTCGTCGGAGCTAACCAATCAGCGTGGCCTCTATGTTGTTTCGGCCAATGGGAGCTCGCCACGTCGGATGTGGCTTTCCAATCCGTTTCGATCCTGGCTTCATGGAAATTTTGATCGAGGTTCTTTGACGCCGAATGCTAAAACGGCGTCGTATCGTCGTATATATGGGTGGCATGGTTCCGACCCGGAATAGAACCGTCCAGAACCGAATCTCTCGGTTCTTAGTGTATGAGAACCAAACCCTGAACCACTATGTGGAAAACAATTCGGTTCTAAATTCAGTTTTGATCGGTTCGGTTCGAGTTTTATTCAGTTAGAACCGATTTGATTTCGATCTTGAATTCATGCTTGATTTATGAGCTGAGTTAGATAAAATTGAGCCCGGAGATAGTATAACTATGAGAGAGACGATTCAATTCATTTTTGATTTCTCGTTTATGCTTTAGGGGCGAGATCGAGACACATAAGTAGAAGAGGTACTGGTGGCGTGACTAGAGAGCAACACTAAAGCATGATGAACCGATTTTGTTCTGAACCGATTAATCATCAGTTTTGCACCGTAAGAACTGGACATGAACCGAATTTAAACAGTTTTCTAATTTCATAACCTAATCCGACCCATTATTCACAGCTTTTCAATTTCAGTTCAGCTTGGATCTCAGTCTGGGATCGGTTTTGGGTTTAAAGTGTCGGGTAGTAATCGAGTACAAACTTATGCTTCCTGTACAAATTTTAGAACGTCTCCCAATCGTCAGATCTTATAATCAA